>VXAY01002362.1:493693-553924 GCA_013399855.1 Oxyruncus cristatus
AGCCAAAGCCAAAACCAACTACCAAAAAAACCCAAAAAAAAAAACCAAAAAAAACCAAAAAAAAAACCCCACAAAAAACAACCAACCAACCAAAAAACCCCCACAACCAACCAAAAAAAAACCACAGAACCAAATAATAAGACCTCAAATATACAGTTTATTTTTTAAAGGATTTTATTTCCTGGACAATTCTAAAGACATTTTTTCAAAATTTGAAGTGGTGTGGCAGGGAGGGGAGCGGGGCAATGTCCTCAGGCTTTCTAAAACCACAGATGCCAGCAATTCCTGGAGGAACACAGAGCACCCAAAATGACTGCGTATTGTTGCCCAACCACCTAGTTTCCTGCGATACTGCTGCTCTCTACCACTGAGTGCATTTAGGTCAGTACCAGCTCACTTCTGCTGAAAAATCTGATGGCACGGATGAGCTAGCTGAGATCACAGGCTTGCACTACAGGAAGTTGATCTTCCCACGTGTACATATCTATATAATTTCACTTAAGTCATCACTATCAGCATCAGTGTTCTGCTCAGATGAAATTCAAAGTGTTTTTCTGCATAGCCCCTGGCCCAGACTTGTGACCATGGCCAGTTGTCAGGGATAAACCAGGACATTAGGCAGATCATTTTTTCCACTAGGAAAGACGCAGATCAAAGCCCTCCATAATGGCCACGTAAGCTCTTTAAAAACTAACCGTTTCTTGGGGTCCCTGCACTATACTCTGCTATTCTTTCAGAGGAGGAAATGGCCCGGGTATTTGTGATCATCCGGCTGGAGCATGAGTGAGGTGCCTGTGTAATGTTGTCCCCTGGCTCCCTGCCACAGCTTGGAAAGCTGAATGCTCTCCAGCTAATGCATCATTTTATTTCAGTGATCTCATGTTTAAAGCATCATTTCCTTAGTCTTAGGCTCTCCCATGGGGTCAGTAAATTCTATATTCAAAGAAGATTTTAATTCCTTGGTGAGGGACAAGCTGGAATGTCGATTTGAGCTGTAATCCCTCTCTTGAGTGGTGAATGAAGCATCTTGTCATTAGTACATCAGACAGATGCAATCAGAGATATCATGGGAATAGCAAACACCAGCAATCTGAGCTAGCTGGAAAGCAATAAGGCTTGGGATGATACTCTCTCCAACCCATTGGCCTGCAGGGATCTGCTGTGCCCTCCCCATCTCCTTCCTACTAGTATAGCATGAACCAGTACAAACATCTTTCTTTTCCTTTCTCTTCCAGATCTTTTCCTGCCTTCAGAACCACCATTCCCCAATTTCAATGAGGGAAAGAAATAATATTTAAAACTTGTTCCACTTTATCATTCCTGGTTTACACCCTTCTGCTTTGAATTGCTTTCCCACTCCTTGACTTTCTACCAAAACATCCTGATGTTGCTCTTCAGCACCCTTTGCATTTATCACTTGGCATCAGCCCAGCAGAATAAGTACATTTGGGGAGGCAGCGAACTAGAGTTCAGCAAGGGAAGGGGATGGGTGAGAAAAACCCCAGATGGCCATTTCTCCCCAAGAACTTTCATCTTACTGAGGATTAACTTCCATCATCTCACCAATTTTGCTGACTATTTCCCTCTGTTATCTTGGGTTGAGCAATTCCTGGGAATTTAATGTTGTACTTTGGCATGCGATCTACAAATCACCCAGCAACAGCCCTGAAGCAACACAAGGCCACCTGTCTCCTACAGTGCCATTGCTCACAGTGTGATGGAGAAAGGCTTAGTGACAGCAAGAAATGTTTGCCTCCTCCAATCTCTTGGGCACCCAGAAATAGAAATGTCCCCTGCCTTGCCTCCAGTGCTGACTCACTGCCTCACCTTTGAAGCAGATCTCCCTTTATGTTTCTTCACAGAGAGGTTCTACCTCCACTTAGTACTGCTGACTTTTTGCTCCTCTTGAACCGAGGCATCTCTGCTAACACTATTTAGTGTTCAGCCAGGTCTGATTTCTGGCCCATTAAGTCAGGGAGATGGAACAGAGGCATGGGATACCTGTGACTTTCAGGAAACACTGCCAGTGTCTATTCCCATCCGAACACCCCATGTCTACATGCCCTGCCTTACCATCTCTCCCTTTCACTTTTCTATATTCTTTTCTATACCACCTTTCACTTGTTTATATGTTGTTTCAGCTCACTGTCCTCACAGAGAAGCTAGATTTATTCAACAGATCATTGGCAAACAAAGGAAGTCTGTACAGGGAGGGTGAACATGAACTAATGAAGGTGGTCTTCAAAGGTCAGTGCCAGGTCTCTTTTTCTCTTGTTCACAGTGTCACATTTCCTTCTCATTGACATTCTTGAACATTCTACTTTTCCCAGAGCTCACTGATTTTCAGCAACCAGCATCACTCTCTGCTCTCTTCTGTGCCCATCTCCCACACCTTTCCCTTTCATAGCTGTGTGGTCCCTCTTCATTCCACCAGGTAACTGTTCCCTCTTTGCCTATTCCAGTTTTAGCACACTCCTTCTGCCTCCTTCTTCCCTGTCCTACCAAAAAGACCCTAAAACTCTGCCATCTCTTCCTATTCAGTGGTCTCTGCTGCTCTGCCTGTAGTCACTTGCCACAGGTAGCTGCTTGCAGACATTTAATCTGCAAAAAGTGAGAAATGTGTGAGAGTAAGTTGTAATGCAGACAGATAATTAGGTCTGTGCCTCAGCAGTATTTTGCAGAGGCAAAAAAGGCAGGACTGTGTGCACTCTTTAGTCCTGGTGGCAGTCACTGAAGTACAAGCCTAGACCCACTGGGAAACCCTTTGGCTATGAATAATGAGTTCCAGCTGACATAACCTGCTAAGACTTTTTGAGCAAAGCACCCTGCTGACAAGGCTATACAGCTTTAGCTCAGCTCAGGCTGTAAGCAGAACAAGTTCATGGTTGCTTGCAACAGCCTTGACACAGTCAGACACAACAGAGTTACCCTCTGTCTTGGTGTAACACAGCAAAGAGACACCAGCAAAGGGCGGGCTGGAAATGATCAGCAGCAAATAATGTTCCTGCAGAGAGCTGTTACTTCAATTTTTCTGGCTTAGAGGGATTTTAATGATGTGATTTTACATTTACATTAGCAAAGAAGGTTCTACCATTTCCCTTATTTAATTTTTCCTTATGCTATTCGTTAAATTCCACTATAAAGTGAGAACGTTCCTCTGGTTATCACATCTGAAAACACAGGTGTGATATTAATCTTGTATACATCAGGAACACACCTGAGCAGAAGGCAAGCTCTACTTTACCTTACCCTGTGGAGCCAGAATTTGATTTCTCCTGTAGCAGATAACAGACATGAGTGAGCCAGTCCCTTTAATTTTCACACAGAGTATCTCTGTGTTTCAGAAGGAAAAATTCTGAGTAAAGTTGGAGGTAAAGTAGCTGGGTGAGGAAAACAGGGAAAAGTGAGAACAATAACAAGCTCTCATTCTATTCAAGCCATTTAATGGGTTCAGCTTACCTTGCTCTGCTAACCTACCCCGAGCTGCTAGCTGCTGTCCTATTGACAGGGAGAGCTTTCATAGCTCACAGCTCTCCAAAGCAACATCACAGAGGACTACAAACTACAGTCTTTGCAAATACATACAACAACATGTAAACTATCCCTTCCCCCTGCATGTCTTTCTTCTTGCAAAAACCCATGCCTAAAAATTACCTTCAACTTTTTGCTCAGAGGAGCCAGGGGAAGGAATAACGTTTTCTCTTTACTGAAGGACACGTTTTTTTCACTTGTGGTTAGCCACCCATCTGAAGTATCTCAGCAACTTCTTTAGTTTTCCAAGGATTCTGAAAAAAAAAAAAAGAACTCTAAAGAAATCTTCAACAATCTGTAAGCTCAACACCTGGTAGTAGAACTGCAGAACAATTTATTAGTGCAGTTGGAATAATTTGCAATCCCCTTAACAAATAACATTATCATAGCTTTGCTGACGTTCTTGGCAAACTATCAGCCCAGATGCAAAATTTTCACACGAGCTCTTCAGATAACAGTGGCAGGAAGGGAAGGGAAGGAAAGGAAATGTATTGCCACAGGTGCCACCATCTGCTCCACGGTCTGAAAGGGAAACTTTGTTTTAGAGGTTTGTTAGCCCATTCTACTCACCACTTTCTGAAAATCAGCATTCTGTTACTCACTAGGCTTTGAAATACTTCAGTGCCAAACATATGAAACCAGAAAACGAGAAAAATGTGCTGGAGGCTTCTGAAGGCATAAAGAGGAGGTAGGCACCAAATTCCCATCACTCTTCCCATGGGAGCTCTGCACCAAACCACTCTTTGTGGGTCTACTTTTACTTTTTCTTATATTAAATTAAATGAAACAGATTGTTTTGTGTCCCTGTGACAAAATTACCTACTTGAAATATAGTCACCTCAGTATACATTTCTAAGGGTTAAGCTACTATTCATGGCCTGAGATGAAATGCCTTGAAATGTCATTAGTGAAAGGCATGGAGTCTGGTTTGATTAAAACCTATGCAGGTAGACAGCTACAGTCCTAATTACAAACTTAGTATGCCTGTGAATGTGGTCAAAATAAGTTATAACAAGGCATTTAGGTGAGTTGGACCTGAATATATGGTTGTAGTCACATCTATCACATCTTCCATCAATTCCCCAGATTCCACCAAGGTCAATTTCTGGTCAGGCTTCTAGCCCTGAGGCCTCACTAATCCAGCACAGCAATCATTGAGCTCCTTCCCTAGGGCCCACTCTGAAGAAAGAAAATTTAAAAAAAAACAAACAAACAAACAAACAAAAAAACCCCACAAACCTCAAAGACCTTGCAGCGGAGTTTCCTGGAGTTAGAGGTTGCAACTGAGGAAGGAGAGCTGCTCCCCACACTAGTACAGCTGGTGCTGAGCAGAGGGACACATTTTTAAAGCAAGTGCACAGTCTGTTATAATCTACCATAAAGAATAGATGCCCTCCTGCCTGCAGGCCAGAAGATAATCGGCATTTTTTCATACTGACTGAGTGCATGTTATTTTACAGGAGTATTGGCACTGCTATGTATGCATGTGCTGTGTGGGTGGGTGGATGGTGGGATAGCGTTTTTCTTTGTCCTTGCTGACTATGGCATGCACACTGAAAGCCCATTCCTGTTCGGAGTCGAGGAGTCAAAAAAGCTGACAAAAATTATTAAGCTAAAACAGTAGCTACCTAATTTGGACACCACAGTAAAAAAAAAAAAAAAAAAAAAAAAAAAAAAAAAAGAAAAAAAAAAAAAAAAAAAAAAAAAAAAAAAAGCCAATAATAAATGTTAACTTGATAGAGAGGAATGCAGAAATAAGATCAGAGTTGAAGAGTCATTTTATGGATTAAAAATTGTTGCCATAAAGATTAAACTGTAACCCACAAAAGAGCTCCCACTCAGCATGTAAAAAGGAGTAGGCAAATTAAGAACTAGAAGTTAAGTTGGTGTAATATTAAACCAATTAAAGATATCAGATGTTACCAAAATGCTTGTGCCAGTGAGCAGAAGCCAAAACGTGGTACCAAGCAATAGGACAAGAGGTAATGGGCAGAAAGTGAAGTACCTGGGAAGGTGGGGCAGTCACAGAGAAGGCCCATCTACTGTGTCAGGGAGGAACTTGTCACCATTGCTCACTCTCCCTTCAGTCACCCGTGCTCTTACTCTTCAAGACTCTGACCTCCACCATGTTCTGTTGCTCTATTTCCAGAGCCTGAGGTTTTCTTCTGGGTCACCTCTTTCTCTTTAGTCCATACAATTTTCTTCACTCAGGCATCAAGGATTCCTTGCATGCAGTCACAATCCTTCCTCAGTATAACACTTTCTCAGTGACCAAAATCCAACCCAGTCTACAAAAGGTGGCGTTAGGGCTCTTCCAGATTCTCCCTTCCATTTCATCCACATACCATGTGATTGCCCCAAATAGGGTCTCGGTTCTCCACATCCCCAGAGTTATCCTCAGCCCATGACCTCCTGCTCCCCTGCATCTTGGCTGACCCAATATTTCCTTTGCCTCCTGTATCCTCTGACAACTACGCAAGCAGTGCAGGCTTTCTGCGTTCTGGCCAGCCAGTCAAAAACCTAAATAATACAGGGAACTGATGAATCCATGCCACGCTATTTTGCTCAGTGCAGTCAGTCTGTCTTCTCTGTGGTGTCCAGATTTTCTAAAAACGTAGAATTAAACAGCACTGAGCCTTTCACTCTTTTTTTCAAATTAAGTTGGAATTGGTCAAAGGGCTTTTAAAGTTAATAGGAAGGAACTGACAAGACAGCACAACATCCAGGGGAACAAAAGCATCTGTGTGGAGTCCTCTGATCAGGCCTTACATATGCCTACTATGTCCACTCTGGTGCTTCTCTACAGCTGATTTACTTCATATCAAGGCTGCCAGGTTCAGTAAAACCCAACGTTACAAACCTGTGTTTGGAGTGTCTAGCTTACACACCTCTATGTCAGTGCTCTCTAAACACAAAGGATATTCTCAAATCCAAGTTTTGAGAATGTATGTGTGTGGTTTTTTAGTAAAGTCAATGTTAACACTTGCAAAATTCTGAATTTTTTGTCTTAGATACTATATTTCACAGCATCACAGAATGGGTAAGGTTGGAAGGGATGGTGATGGGTCATCTGATCCAACCTCCCTGCTCAAGCAGGGTTATCCTAGAGCACACGACACAGGATTGTATCCAGACAGTTCTTGAATATCTCCAGTGGGGGAGACTCCACAGCCTCTCTGGGTAACCTGTTCCAGTGCACACAATAAGGGAGTTCTTCCTCATATTCAAGTGGAACTTCCTGTGCATCAATTTCTGCCCATTGCTTCTTGTCCTGTTGCTTGGCACCACAGAGAAGGGCCTGGTTCCATCCCCTTGGCACCTTCTCTTCAGGTATTTATAGACATTTATAAGGTCCCCTCTCAGTCATGTCCTCTCAAGCCTGAACAGGCCCAGCCTTTCCTCGTAACAGAGATCTCCCATTCCTTAATTATCTTTGTTGCCTTTCCCTGGANAGAAATCTCTGACATTTAAGATCTCATAACAGAGATCTCCCATTCCTTAGTTATCTTTGTTGCCTTTCCCTGGATCTGCTTCAGGAGCTCCATGTCTCTCTTGTACTGAGGAGCCCAGAACTGGACACAGCACTCCAGATGCAGCCTCACTTGGGATGTAGTGGAGCAGGATCACATCCCTCAACCTGCTGGCAATGTTCTTCCTAATGCACCCCAAATTTTTTTTCTACAAAAACAAATACGAAATGCAATACCTGTCATTCAGAAAGTGATTCTGAATTCTCCAAGGAAAAGAATTTTGACAAAATATTCTTCAGTTTCAGTCTTCCCCTGCCTCAGTAGAAATTTGGCAAAGCTTAGCCCTTATTCCCTGATACATCTCTTTGTTCACATAAAAAAACAAGCTAGAAAGCTTTGCCAACCAAAATATTATCTTCTGAGAAACCAAGGCTCTTTTATTTGAAATCCATGTAAGAGAATAGTTGTAGAGAGTTCAATTTCATCATCTTTCTCTGTTCTCATAGCAACCCTGATAAATTTGGCATGAATCCACAGCTGGGAGTTGAATTTACCCTTTACAGATTTTCTGAACCACATACTCACGGTGCTTTCTTCTGGAAAGATTCGTGCCTTGTTATCTTTCCATTCCCCTAGAGCTGCACAGGCACACACATCGGATCTGCCTGCAGCAGTGAATGGAGGTGTCTGCAGTTCTCCCATATGAAACTGCTTCTCTTCCACAGGCCAAGTAAAGAACAGTGTCAGGACTGGCAGGAAGCATGGAAGTCACTGTCTGATCCTTCCCTCTGTCTATAGTCACTGGGAATCTGCACAGATCCAACACAACGGCAAGGTCAGGGAGGGCATCATGAAACTTCTCACCTCTGATGTGGAGGGACTATTTCTACCAGCATGACTCATGGCAAAATGCCCTGCAGACCTGAAGAGGCTTACCCTGTGCTGGCTGGACCTACAAAGAACAGGCTCATCTCTTCTGAAATCAATCAGCAAGAAGATGTGTGGAAACACCCTGAAGCACCATGTGCAGTGTCCAAACCAGAGAACAGCACTAATCACTGACCAAGGGCATGACCCAAGGAGCAAGGGAAGATTTTGCACTTTTACCTCAGAGGTCTGCATGACATCTTTTTAAATGATAGGTTTTCTTCAACATCAACTCAGTGTGGTGTAGACAGAGCTGTTTTCTCCTGGGAGATACGCAGTGCACTGCAGGAGCAAGTGGAAGGAGTGACATGACGAAGGGGTTCTAGATGGAGGGATGGCTGAAGAACTGCTGGGAATCTGGGACCTGAGGTGGGACCCACCCGGTGGGACACTCCAAAGCAGATACACAGTGGAGTTCAGACACACAGGCAGATGCAGCCCCACCACAGACTACTTAGGACTGGACTGGCATGTGCCCTCAGCTGTGAAGGAGCCAGAGGGAATGTGTCTTCATGAGAGAGCTGCCAGGCATGGCTGGCAGCAGCAACTGCAAAAAGAAAGATATTGTGGGACAGTGGAAACAATTGAGAGGCTGTACCTTGAAGCACAACATTCCATGAAAGCTGAGGGCTCCCCAGGCTCCCATCTATTTCGCTGGGGGGAAATTGGGCCATGTTCAATACAATATTTTAGGCACATCTACTTCCTCAGCATCACAGATGCAGGAAAGACCTCACCACATGATTATTGGGAATCACACTGGGAAGATCCAAAGGAGTTGAAACACAGGAATGTTCCCCTAGTCACTGGGGGTGGGCTGTACCTTACCAATCTAGATACACAATTAAATCACAATAGAGAGAAACCTGATGATACAGGAAGGATTTGTGGAGGTGAAGAGGTTATGTTGCCATCCTTGTTGGTTTAGATTCAACTCTGAATGATGTTCAGAAGGTAGGGCAGCTGCCCAAAACCATGAGACATGAAAGGATTTGCATTAAACTGATTGTGAAATCATGTGATGCACTTTCCTGAAAAAAAGGAAGGAGCAGCATCAGAAGCTCAGCTGGTGCTGAGGCTCCTAATAAAAATATTGTGAGGGAGAAAGGAGTGAAGGGAGAAAGGAGTGGAGGACAGCAGTGAGGTGAAAGAGATGTTATTAAATGTCAGGCAATCTTAATGTGGAGGAAGGGCAGAGAGCATAGCAAGAGGCCATTGCAGCTGCTTCCAGATGTCCATAGGTGTTTTAGAATCAAACAGGAAGCATACAAAGGGGGGAAACACAGGCATGCATCTGAGGACAAGAGAAAAGAAACCCTGTAGAAAGGCTAAGGCTGCAAAGTAACTTACTGCTATCGAGTGACACAGAACTAGTAACTGTAAAAGAATTTGTAAATGCATCAAAAAATGAAAGAAGAGCAAAAGAAGTTATTAGGAGGAAGGAGAACTAATACCAAAAACCTGGTAAAGACTGAAGTGTCCAGAGCTGTTTGGTTCAAACTTTATACAATAGTTAATTTTAACTATATTCTGCATGAAATTATGCATGAAATAGTGGAAACAGAGGGACAGGTGTATGGGGGGAAGAAAAATTAAGAAAGAATAACTAGACATAGGCAGATTTGAAATTTACCTTGTGGAGTTTAAGCACCTCTGTGATCCATGAGGTCTCTGCACAGGCAGATGTGACGCCCCCAGGGAATGGAGGAGGACCAACACAAAGGCCAGTCTTTCCATGTGTACTGGTTTTGTCTGAGGTATAGTTAATTTTCTTCACAGTGGCTAGTATGGAACTATGTTTTGGATTTGTGTTGAAAACAGAGATATTAATATAGAGATATTTTGGTTATTGCTGAGCAGTTCTCGCACAGCATCAAGGCCTTTTTTGCTTCTTATACTGCCACGCTAGGAAAATGGAAAACTGGGAGGAGACACAGCCAGGACAGGTGACCCCAACTGACCAAAGAGATATTCCATATCATATGACGTCATGCTCAGCATATGAAGAGGGGGCAAGAAGGAAGAAGGAGGGATATTCGAAGTTATTCGATGTTTTTCTTCCCAAGTAACCATTACATGTGATGGAGCACTATTTTCCTGAAGGTGGCTGACACCTGCCTGCCCATGGAAAGCAGTAAATGAATTCTTTGTTTTGCTTTGCTTGTGGCTTTTGCTTTATCTGTTAAACTATCTCAACCCACGAGTATTCTCACTTTTGCCCTTTCAATTCTCTTCACCATCCCACTGGTGGGGGAGTGAGCAAGCAGCTACTTGGGGCTTATTTGCTGGCTGGGGATAAACCACAACACAGTGTAAGGAAGGCACTGGTAGTGCTTTTAGGCTACCCATAATGCCTGAAAGATAAGAAAACAGATTATTCAGAAGGACAGCCATGGAGTAGATAATAACAAGGTGGCAGCCAACAAGAAACTCCTACCCAAGGAGGAGTTCTGAACCCAAGGAGGGTTCTGAAGAGTTCTGAACTCTCCCCCTACTAGACCAGTAGGAGAAGGACAAGATGTGGAAGGAGATTGGAAGTCTTCACTCATGTCTTCTTCCTATGCTCTGTGTATGTGTGATAGTAGTCTCCTATCCTTTCTTTGTTCTTCTTCTGAGTTTTCCTGCTCTTTACAGTCTCTTTGTGTCCTATTTTCCTTCTTCTCTGGTCCTGCATATTCTTCTAGTCTCTTCACTTCAGTCATGGTTCCTAACTTTTTGCAGCTCCCTTTTAGTTCACATACATTTCTTCCCATTGTCCTTCCCCTTCCTTTTTCTAGCTTGCTTTTTATGAATTCCGAAAAGGATATTCTGTTTCCAAGAAAACACCCCAGCCTTCCAACACAGACTATATTTACCTGAAAGCTGAAAATCTTGGAGCTGAAAATGTCACAGCTAAACAACACTAAACACAGCTTTAAGGAGAGAATTTCTCAAGCATGGGCAGACCTTCAAAGATTTTTAATCATGTTGACATTGATATAAAAATATGAAACTTTCAGATGCCATAAAATATGCCACATGAGAGTCTAGTATTTTTAAGATACACAAGATTAATTTTCAAAATATGTTTTACATTTATAGCTTTCAGCATTTGAAAAGCCATTTCTAGGTGAGTGCAAACAAGTAGTATTACTGAAGAAGGGTTTTATAAAAAGCTTTTATGTTTGTGAGAACATTTTAATTCTTTAATAATTTAATTATTTAATTATTATATTCTGATTTCCTACAAGAATTGATTTTGTTTATGGGCATTAATTTAAGCTAAATATATTTATTTAGCCAGTTGATCATATCCTTTCTTCCTTCCTCAATATAAGGTTTATCTTGAGGATTGATATCTTCTCTTTTGCGATGCACAAACCCATGCGTCTGTCCAGGGTAAATTTTAACTTCATAATCAACTTTACAGTTTTGTTTAAGCTTCTGCTCCAGTAAGGTGACCTGTAATAGAAAATGTTCCATGTTGACTGAGTACAAAGTTAACATGTTCTATACTTACAGTCCTCAAACTGTCCTGGCTTTTTTTTACTTTTCTGGAAGACATACACAGTGTGACCTTGCCACTGTTTCCTCTTCTACTAATTTTATACCTAAATGCATTTCTGTTTCTACACTTGTTTTGTTGAACTAAGCTCTTTTCTCCAGTAAAATTACAACATATGATTGTATAAAATGTCAAAAAAGTGCATGGGTTGCTGTAATAATACCTGTAGAGGTAAAAACACCTATTGCTCAGCTCATGAGAATGTTAGCATTTAGTGATCACTGTACAAGTTATTGTAGGCCTCAAACAAAAAAAAGAAAACTGGGGCAAGAGTTTGAATTACTTTAAAATTGAGGGAGGAGAGGCATAGATACAAAATCAGCAGTTCAAAGCAGCTGGCACTTCTGGTAGGAAAATTAAAGCCAACACCACTCAATAAAAACATGTGTTCCTCTTTGATCCCCTTGGCAGATAATCATCTTTCTCCAGTCATTCTCCACCCACACTCCAGAGAAAGGCTGTTGACAGAACATCAGAAAGGAGAAGCTCTGGAGGATAGTGGGGAAAGGAAAAGTCTAGTCACAGGATTTTTTAATTGTCCTGCAACTAGTGATTCCATGATACAGGTGGGAATTTTCTGCTGATTTTATGAACCATCAGTATCACTAAAGAGGCTCTGCTATCTTAAACTTGACAGAAGTCTTCCTTTGGATTCTTGCTCTTTTCCTAAGAACTGATGACAATCATCCATCTTTTCAAACAGAATCAGAAATCATTTTTAGTGTCATTGTAAAACTTTTTGATTTGGGGATAAATAATATAAATTTGTGTACATGTACTGTAAGAGTTAGTTAAAGGATGAGAAAAATGCAAATCAGTTTTCAACTTTCTCTTCATTAAATACCAAGTTACAAAACAAGCATGAAAGGCATAAAAAAGGCAAAATTCTGTGATGAAAAACTCACCTGCTCCAATGGGATTATGTCATCCTTTTCACCAAAAATGAAGAAGGTAGGATGCAGCAAATTGGATTTGTCATCAAAATGCCTTATCACTCCTAGGGAAGAAGGAAAGGCATACGAGTCATCCTACTTAAAGTGGCTAAAACACTACCAAATCTCTACAGTCAAACTACAAGACATTTTGATCAGTTAGAGCTGCTCAGTTTGTAAGGGAATTAAACTCACTTTGCTTAAAAGTCCCTTTCATTGTGAAATGTTTGGGACATTATTAAAGATAAGAACACCAGTTCTGTGTGAAAAATCCGGGACGAATTGTTACACTTGCCCCATTTTTGTGGTTTCCTTTGGGCAACTGCTTCTGACCACTATCAGAGACGGGGTTCTGTGAAAGGTGGACACTTAGGAGCTGCTCGCCTCTAGCCTGGGAAGGCCATTTTTAAGATCAGCATTCCAGACACATGGTTAGGATTTCTGTGTACATATATTGATATGAATTCATAACAAATTGACATTGTATTTTTGACTGTTCAAATATATTTGAATTTAAGTAAAGTAAAACTAGGCAGCTACCAACCTGGCTACTCTTTTCATTCCTGAGATTATTACAACAGAAAAGTAAAAAATTAGCAAGTAGTGTTGTTGAATTGACTCAGTTGATCAGCATATCGGTGTAGCAAAATAGTTCCCATAAGCTTTCTGGGAAAATACCTTCAACTTTCTTTCACCTCTAATTAATATAAATTGTTGTGGGTTATGTGGAAGTACAGAGCTTTATAACAGAAACATCAAAGGTAACATAAATGTATTGAGAACTAAAGTGTGAGAGTACAAGGATTAAAACAAGGAGTTAAAAAATGGTTCCCATTAGTAACAAGGGACTGCTGCCTAAAAGATTTAAAAGATGTGCCCAGAAACCCTTTTGTCACTGCCAGCCAAGAGAAACCTCAGCCACAGTGAGGCCTTGGCATCTGGTGTCTCTTGTATTGTTATATTGCACAGAAGTGATCCTGGTCATGCCACTCAAATACATAGATCTTGCTGGTTATGATTAAGTGCAAAAATGTTAGTGTGCTAAATCAGTTTGCTTAAAGCTTTTGTGTGACAAAATCACCTTCTTCCATCCACTTGATGTCACACTGAATTTTGTTACAGAAATAGCCCTACAGAGTTAGTTCCTGCACTGGTCATATCTGCTCAGAGTATAACAGGTATTTCAGGCTTACCATAGAGGGACACCCCCGTCTTTAAATGAGGATTTTTCAGCATCAGATGTTGCACAGCTGCTCCACCCCAGCAAAACCCAATGACGCCAATCTTCTTTGCACCACATTGGTCCCTTAGATACTTGAGGACGACATCAACTTCTCTGAGACATGCAAATGAAAGCGAATTAAGGCTCTAGCTCTGTTTCCCTGGCCTCCATGGTGGCTGCTGCTCAGAGACTGGCTGGGCATGTGGGAGGGAGTGACTGTTTTTGCATCACTCCTGGTTTTTCTCTTTCCCTGACTTATCAAATTGTGTTTATCTCAACCTATGAGTTTTCTTGCTTTGTTTCTCCTGTTCTCTCCCCTGTTCCTCTTGGTGGACTGAGTGAATGGCATTACAGGTGCTTGGCTGCTGGCTGGGGCCAACCTGCAACTCTACTTTACTATTACTCATTTCTATTATACAGGAGAAACTCCAGGGGAGAAGACAAATGAGAAAGTCAGTCTTTCTAGATCACTGTTACTAGGACATAAGGTGATTTTATAAACAGCAGTCCAATTAAATTCACAAATGGCAATAGTTGTCATATAAGCTAACACAAATAAAAGTTTGAGACACGCAGCCAGTCAAGAGCGTCCCATTATCACAAACGTGATCTACAGTTAAACTGCCTCTCAGCAGGAAGACAAATAGTTTATAAAATTGTAGAAGCAAATATAAAATTGTTTCTTCTAAATCACCAGAAATGTTATGCAATCAAGATATGTGTCAGATAAAAGTGGGGAAAATATAGAAGAGTGGGAAATTAGTGTGCTTTGAACTAGCTGTTCCCTAGTCACATAGGGTGCAAGTGCAGTCACTGAACACTATCTAGTATCCATGGAAGTTATGCCTACCTGCAGGAACTGAATTAAACTGAAGAGGAAAGAGTGAGCTGCATTTTCTAGCCTTTGCTGGTTCTTTTCATTTTAGTCACTCATTTCAATTCTATTCTCTGCACAGGTAAACAGTGGGTGCTTTTATCCTTGTTCAAACTTCTACTTTTCTCCAAAAAGCACCCCTCGTATAACCATGAGCTTATCCCATGAGCTGCATGAAATTTTTATTTGTGGACATCCAACTATATTTGACCCACTAAGAACTTAGGATCTCATGCTACATCTTTACTGAGGAACAAATCCCTATGAAACACGGATGTCTACTCGCTGGACAAGGAACAATGATTGTACTTGTCTATTTTGCCGGCATTTCGGGTTTTCAGCCATTCATTGAAAGTCCCCCAGTCATTAGAAGGTTTCCAAGCTCCTTGTCCCACAAAAAAATCTGGGCAGATGGCTCTGTAAAAAAAATTAAAATATTTTATGCCCATGAATTAATAATAAGAAAGGATTAAAGTGAAGTCCATGTGTAGTACACAACAAATTCATTTTGTTGAATACACATAGTACTTAATCTACATGAAAGCATTTTACCAGCAACCCTCAATATTATTCTACATCTGATAAGGAGACAGTATAATTTGCAGACACATTTTGCCCTGTAAAAATTAATTCATTAATTTGATAAATAGCTAACTGTAACTGAAAATCCTTAGTGGTTTCCTACCAAACTTTAAAAAAACCCAACCAAACACATGGCATATACATTTGGGCTAGAAGAAATGCCAACCCAGTAATACAGGAAAGAGGATGCCAAATATGCTTTTCAAATATTTGAGAACTTGTTTCTTCCTTTGGCACAAGCTGCTACACTTTAACCACACTAAAAGACCTTCAGCTTCTTTGCAATTTCTACCATAACAGCAAAGTTGCAGAGAGGGTGCATCAAGAGGGAGGAAGCAGGCTGTTTCAGGTTCCTGGAAGATGGAAGATGCAGAATAACATTTATCTCTATCTTCTGTGCTTACCTACTAACTTGTTATGGTAGGACTACTGAACTATTTTAGAATTTTTTCACTGTTTTAATGGGAAAGTCGCTAGAAAAAGGTATACAGAAAGCCTATGAAATTATTGGTGTTTGTGTGGTTTATACGAAAAAAGAAAATAGTGGCTTAACAAACTTTCTTATTAAAAAGACACTTTGAAAACAGTAGTATTTCTTACATGTATCCATTAGTTGTTAGCATATCAGCTATGTATCTGGTGTTTGGGAGTTGCCATCCAAATATATCATGAATCACAATCACGGCTTTGTCTGTGCTGGCAGATGGTTTGCAAACATACGCCTCGATGTGCTCAACTTGTACCTCCTGCCCACGGCCTCCATAGTCAAACCTGTCTCCAATATCACATGGGCAGGGCCTTGATTCATTAGCCATGTGTGATACTAAAGAACAAAAAATATTCTGTTTTGAATAACAAAGCATACCATATTGAAAAAGTTCAAAAGACAGTGGTATCATAAACTGTTCAATTTTTTAATCATTACAGTAATATGGTGACCATGCTCATTACTGTTTGATCTAAAATGCAGTATTAGTCAATAAACACCCTGGGGTGTTTTTTATAAATAAGAACCTTGTTAGAGTTACTTATGAACTCTTCAGCAGGGACCAGGTACATAACTGGGAGTTCCATGCCCTACAGTAAGCAATGCAATAAACATAAAGTTATGAGCAAGCAATCAGGCAACCATCACAAATTATTTACTTTTTACTCTTTTAACAGTTCTTTCACTGTTCATCATATGTATTTCCTGTCAGGAATGTATAACTTTCTTTAGTATACACTGCAATGGCTTAATACAAGACTTAGCATTCTGAAGGAAAAAAACTCCCAGCTACTGTGCAGAAAGATATAGTTACACTCAGACTAAGTATTTTCCTCCAGAGAGTTAAAATATTCCATAGCTGACCTTTTCAATGTCAATAAATCCTTTTTCTAAATAGCTTTAGCCTCAGATGTTTCAGACTTCTGACAAAGGATACTTAGGAGAGGTGCCAAGAAAAATATACCAGCAAAAGTCAGAGTATAGAATCGTATTTAGTTAATATTAAATAAAGAACACGTTCAAACTCCAAGATAGGGAAAACAATCCTTAGGTTGAGCCAAAACTTTTATCAAGAAGGTAACAGAATGGTACGGTTAATTTTTTTCAAACTATTGCTTAAATGAAAATAAACAATTCACAAAGGTCAAAAAGTGCCAGCTGAATCTAACACAGATATATGTAGCTCCTTGGACTTCAGTTAACAATTTTATGCCATCAACCTTAGGTTAACCAAGTGAGTGAACTGATATGAATAACTTAATTGAATATGCACAGAACATCTCCAAATGATTAAAGAACATGGAGAGAATTTAGGTAAAGCTTTACCTAAACTCTCTACAGATAAATTGTTAGTACTACCAAAGTTTCCTTTGGTAATATTCTGAATTTTAAAGTCTGAAAATTCAAGGATGTTCAAACTTGACTGTGCCAAATGTACTCACAGAGAGAAACAGTAAAAAGTAGATTACTGAACCATTCCTGCTTGAGTGGGACTTAAATAGTTGTGGCACTAAAAGGACAGCTTTAGGAAAACAAACAAACAATCCGGGAGCCAGGAGAATTACACAGGTTTCCAGAGCCCAAGATCTTCTGAACTTTCAGACTTTATAATTCAGAATATCCCAAACAGTATTACCAGAGCTAAATTGCAGATCCCCTGAGATTTCACTTGAGCATTTATTTGAAGACCAAGCAATAACTAATTTTCAGAAACTTGAATCTACAACCAGAAAAATATAAAGATATTGCTGTGTAGCACTTTCATTTTCAACACACTCTCCTAAGTCTTCCTTCTGAGAGGTCTTCCCCACCTCTGGAGGGAAAATAAAAGGTTTCTGAATCATCATCTAAAAAAACCAAACCAAACCAAAAACCAGGGAAAAAAAAGTAGCCTCCAATTGCATTTAAATGAGATCGCACTCCCTAAAAAAGCACGCAGATAAAATGAAAATCCCCCAGACATGCTGAGTCAGACCTCAGCACGCACTTGCTCTACGTTTCTCAGAAGAAAAAGCAGAGAGAGCTTGAAAAAAAACAAGACAAACGACACATACCTGCAGCACAGCAAGTGTGCGAGACAGTAGAGGCAAGATGCCGGAGCTCAGCGTGGATGAATGGGATTCCAAAAGAAAGCGCTAACGCACAGAATCAAAGGGTGAGTGCAAGGATCCTGTTTCTTTAAATCAGGGTTACATAAGCCTTTATCTTGCTGTCTCGCGCAGTGACCAAGTCCACTCTTTTTAACTCCGTTTTCACCGCCAGTGTGGGCGGGGTGCGTTGCCTCGAGGAGTGCTGCTGTAGCTGCGTACCAAACCTTTTTCACTTACACAAAATGGTATTAAGCATAACTTAGCTGAGCCATGCAGCTAGAAAAAAACGTGTTTAGGGTTTCTTTTGTTTTGGTTTAGTTTGTTGGGTTTTATTTAAGGGTGTTTCTTTGCTTTTGAGGGTTGGGGTATTATCACTTCTAAACATTACATTGGCATTATCAGTTCTTTAGACTATTCATACATGGGTAAAAGACATATTTAAAGTCATCAGCAAGGTGAGCAAAGTAGAGACATCATTTCAAAGCTTATATAGCACAGGAAAAAGATTTTCTCTTTCAGAGTGAAAATACGCAGCATGTAAGAAAGAAACAGCTTTGTAGACTCCTGAAAAATGTGTTTAAAATACTGATACATTCTTATCCTATCATGGGACATTTTATACATTTTTTTTTATTTTTGAATTAAAGTGTCTGACTGATCTTTGTATCCCTCACATTCTTCTGATTTTCTTTTTGTGGGATTATTAGGATTATTCCTTAACAAGCTTCAGCTAAATATATTAGCAATCCAAAACTCACTGTTTCCTCAGAGACACGTCTAAAAAGTAGACTAAATCCATGTTAGTCCACCACACTTCTGTCTTACAATTTAGTCTTCATATAGAAGATGTTTTCTCATATTCTAAATAACTGAGTGCTCTTTGTTTGCAATCCCTAAAATGAAGTCAAACAAATGAAAAAAAGCCTACCTAAGAACTACAGAGCAAAGTCATAAGGCTCAAAATCCAACCTTTTTATTTTGTATTTTTGGCTTTTCCCTCTTGTGTACTACAAATTATAGGACACAAGTTGCTTAGATACTCCATAGCAACTTTAAAGAACAGTAGTCAAATAGATGAGAGAAAAACTGGGAATTTGCATCATTCCTAGAAAAGAAAAAAGACAACAATGCTTGCAGAACCTTCTCTCCACTAGAGCTGTTTAAGCGCATTTACACTTTCTTAGTCGTGTGGCTCTGGAAATAATTCTCTATGCATAAGACTATTCCCCTTTACCTTAATATTAACATTAAATTTTAGAGATTAAACTTCTTTCAATTTGATTTCCTGTTGTTTCATGTTCCTTTATAGGCAATCCAGGCTGTTTTTTCACTTGAAAGTCAAGTCTTAATTCAATACCTCCATGATCTCTGGACATGCAGTTGGCTGCACTTCACACTGTAAATACACGCCTCTTTTGGATCTCGTATGTCCAGCTCTTACTCAGTGACTTACAGTTTTATCAAGAAGATTTGGTTGTACTTGTAGTAGCTCACAGCCACCCTTTCACTTCAAACAAATGCTTCATCTCTGTTTGTTTTGGGTTTGGTTTTTGTTGTTTGTTTGGTTTTTTTGGTTTTTTTTTTGGCTTAGTCACAGTGTTAGTGTTACAGCACACATGATGTTCCAGCATTTATGAATGACTGCTGTTCTCTAAATAGATGTCCTGATTGTCCTCTCGCACATTAGCTTACCTTCTAATTCTAATGGAACTCCAGCAATGTGGAGTTATGAAGGTTAGACACTGGGATAATTAAGGTACAATGAACTTCTGACCTCTACCTTCTTCTCCTGGAAAAAATGTGTTATGACAGCTGTATCACCCAGATAAGAGCTGTATCAATATGTTACGTATAGATGGTATCATACGAAAAACAACAGTTAATCAGCAGATGCAGACCAGAATTCTCTGAAGACCTCCCCATGGGAAAGACGGCGGGGGGGGAAGGACATTAGCAGCATGTAAAGGAGGAAAACACGTGGGAAAAAGCAAAAGAAATTTGAATTCTCATGAAGAGAGATAAGGTTCATTAATACTGTTGACTATTTCTACTTGAGACACAACACAATATATATTTCTCTGATAGTATATTTAGTTTGAGAGACTGTCACTAGTAAAATTAAGACTTCCCTAAATTACATTTTCTCCATATTAAATTCCATGCAGTCTTTATCAGTAGGTGAAAAGGGATGTACAATCATTTTTGGTTTTCTTATAACTTTAGAGGTACCAGCACCTGGCGAAGACAGGAAGCATCTGATTTCAAACTAACAATCACAAACCTTTCTCCCCATGAGGCAAAATTAAACAGTATAAATCATCATCATCATCATCATCATGGCTAGGCTTCGCGAACAAAGATTTGGGAAGGGCTCTTCCCACGTTTGTTGCAAGCACGTTGGTGGCTAAAGAGGCCAATACGAGATAGGCAAGTCCGGTTGCAGAAGGCACAGCAGAAAGACTCCTTAGATGGTATATCCTGCAAGGCACGATTCTTTCTGTGTTGTCTTTTCTCCTCAAGGGTGATCCTGCGTGCTTTCTCAAAAGCATCAGCAGCGTTGTAGATGGTGTGTCTCCAGGCCTCAAGATATGCTAGAGAGCAGCAGATCAAGCAGGTTCAGAAAAGGACTGGCAAATCCTCAGAGGCTTGGTCCAACATTGGCCATTGGACACAATGCTCCAGTTGCTCCAATGGCAACTCAGGAATCCCCCGAAGGGCAGGTTGCCAGGATGTTTAGCGAGGGGATTTTCCCTACACAGCCACTGCTGGCCACAGGTGGAGGCTGGGTGCTGAGGTGAATGCAATCTTGACCTGATGAAACTCAGAGAATTTTGTCTCATATCACTAATGGAAAAACGAGGTAACAAGACATAGTTATGCAAAACCATGTAATATTTCTCCTTTAGGCAGTAGCCATGGTTGGAAGCCCCACATTAAACACCTTGTCCGCAGATTGTGTTGTATGTTTCAGTTCCTATCCTGACCAGGAAAGCATCTATAGAGTTTCACAGAGCCACAGGTGATCTGAGAAAGTAGCACACCATCTGAACAACCTTAGCCACAAATTTTGAAACAAAATATGACCCTGTCATGGGTTCACTTGCTCTGAAAAACTAAACACGGAATTTTCCCTTCCCCCTGCCCCACTGTGTGGGAGAGATGTTTGAATGGGCAGGCTGGTTTTGCCTTGGGTATTTGACTAACACAAAAGAACTGGCCAGTAGATTGACATTCCAGGCTAATGGCCTGGGGAGGGGCTAGGAGGTTCTTCTCTTTGGTTTTTTTTTCCCTCTCCCGGAGGGCGGGGAAAGAGACACAGTTTGTGGTTGCGGGAATGGAGGGGAGGTATGTGTTGCAAAAGCTGGGAGGCTGCTTTGTTCTCAGCCTGGCTGCCTGGCTTGCTGGCACCTTTTCTGCCCCCACCCTGCCCAGGTGGACCTGCTTGGACTTCATCGGAGAGGAACTGTTTGGGAAGAGAGTCACCTTTGTTTTCCCTCCCCCGCTCCTGTGTTTTTGGCAGCGTTTTTTTTGTGCACATCAGTGAAGGAAGGAGAAGTCACACAGCCAGCTGCAGACAACGTGAGTCCCCTTTGGGAAGAACCCTTCTTTCTCCTTTTTCCCCTTCCTGCTGAGGGGGAGGGAAAGGATCCATTTCAGCTCCTTCAGCACTCCCGGGGCACGCACGTGGCGACGGCCAGAGCCCAACAGCGCCTCCTGTCGGCCAACCCCAAGCACTGCAGGCTCTGCACCTCCAGAGACCCAACAGCGCCCCCTGCTGACTGTGGTTAGAATTGCACCAGAAAGCACAAATTGAACTGTTTATTTTTCATTGAAAGGGATTTTTGGGTATAGGATTATTGTTCGGCTGGGGTTTCATTTTGTGTTCTGTTGTTGTTCTGCCAATACACATATATCCTTTAATAAAGGGCTGTTATTTTTCCTTTCTCCACACTTTCTCAATTGGAGCCTCTTAATTTCAGATTTACAGTTGCTTAGAGGGAGGAGTTTTGGTCTTCCTTATAACTCATCCTCCTTAGCGAAACACTTCTGTCTCATTAAACTGAGACAGACTCCTTACATCACCTGTTAAATACACATCTGTTAAAAATTCCTCATTTCTCTAGATGATGTCATACAACAAAGGATAGCTCCCTGAGTAGATAACTCTAAAACAGCAGTGGGATTTTGATAAAACTTTTTAACTTGGATTAGTAGCCATACTTCTACAAAAGAAAGAGACTTAAGAAACAAAATAACCTAGATTTCATTTTTAGCCCTTCTATGTCTAGCTGTATTTTCCTCCTTGTTTTTTTGATCTTCAAGCACTATTATGAGGCTGAATTTTGACTCCTCATTCAGGATGGAAACTTAAACATGCAAAAATCAAAAATTATGGAGATTATTAGCATACTGAGTGAAGGGGAATGAAGTCGTATCTTTCAGCAAAAGTGAAAAATTTAGGGTTAAGGAGATTGGATAGTTCATCAGAATCTTTGATTTCACTCTGTTCCTGGGTGAAGTTCTAGCTCTGCAGCATGCAGAGGACCAGTAAACAGGAAAAAGTAAGCTAAATCAGTAAATCAGTAAGGTGACCAAAGGACAACATGTATGTCTGTCCAGATCCAAAATAAAGACGTGGCTGCTATGACCCATTCTGAAAACAGGAACCAATATCCTCACCACCATCTTCTTTGCATAATATCCTTCCAACTCTGTTGAAAATATCTCTCTTCATCAGCTAACAGCCTCATTTGAAGAAACAATGCTAGATCAAGTACTTAGACAACATGCATATGTACAATGTTTACCTCCTTTTATTTACCTACCACAGAGAGATACATCAGCCTTTAATTCCCAGTGTGTCATCATCAGGTGCAGAAACACCACCCCAGCAAAAACTAATGATCCCTAATTTCTTTCCACCACACTGTTCCTTTAGATATTTCAGGACAGCATCAGCTTCTCTGGAATATATAATCAAATGCAAATCAAGCAACCATAGCAAACCCAGTATTTGAAATATGAAAAGAAAATATAGAGATGCATATAAGCATCCTCACATCATACTGCAACTATATGTTCTTTCACATACTTTATATAAATTATTATTTCAGGTTAACCTTAGCGGTTGTAACCTGAAATCATCAGAGAGAGAAAAAATAAAAGAGAAGCCAATAGAATACAATAAAAAACAATAGAACTAATATATATCAAAGGAAATCTAAAGGGATAGAAAGTAGATGATTGATTACGCACCTATCTAAGAGTTAAAAAAAGCTTAACATTCTCTCAGAAGCTGGATAAATTTTTGCTTAATAAATGTGGATAAAAAAAGTAATAAAAACCTCTCTAGAGAATACTATTTATTAGCTTGTCAAAATGCTGACAATAACTGAAGCTAGTATCTGGGATATTTGTTGAAGGGAAGTAATTGTAAAAAACATGGTAGATATTTTCAGATTTTAGAATGTAGCCTGAAATACATTTTGCCTAGATGCTGAGTTCTGAAAATACTCATTTGCCCCTGAAACACCTGTCACCATGCAGAGGCAGTAAAAATAAAGTATAGGTGGGAGAGAGATGGTATTTAAGGCTTTTGTATTATCTCAAGGCTGTGTTTTCAGCCCCATTTCCTCCCCCCTTGGTCACGCAAGCTATATATGCCATCAATAAACCAGCCTCACAAATGCCACATTATCTGCCAATGCACAAATATATACAGAAGTAAATTAAATGCCAAAAAATTCTTTCCTCGCTACAGCTGATACTTGAAATGTGTGAATTGCCTGTAAGAAATTCTAGGCAGTTCCCAACCCTCCCTTCCCATTGCAGCAGAGAGGGGACAGATTCCAAACTAAAAAGTTTGCTACAACAACTGAGCCCTCTGAGACAGGGCCTCTCTGGAAATGATTCAGTTGTCTCCCATAATCATCTCACCAAATACCTAAGCCCAGCATCCTTTCACATAGCTACTCCCAACAGTCCAAGATATTTGCTATCCCAGGAAGTTTAGTTTTGTCTTTAATTAGTTTGACCCCTTCTCAGTGTTTTCTTGCCAACAGCTTTCCTCTGTGTTATTAAGGCAGCAGTGCCTGCTAGCTACAGGTCTTTGCTGATAAATGCTTGGGCAGTGTTGCACATGGGAGGGGAAGATGTGATACTCCTCTTGGCTCCTATCATCACATTCCCTAGGGAGTCACCGGCTCTCACTACTCCAGGATGATGCAGCCATCACCTGCCTGAGAGCAGTTACACCATGGTGGGCAACTACTCTGGCCCAATCAAAAACTCTTTTCCTCTTTCCATACAGCATCTTAAAGTCTGTTACACTTGGTGAGATACCAGATGAGAATTGTGCTTTGTCATGACTTGTGTCACTGGGCACTTTTAAACCATGCTTTTTGAAGAAAAGGAAGCAACTTGCAGTCTATGTTACCAACACTAGATGACAAAACTTGTCACTAAGCCAATACTGAGAGAGTTGTCCTTGAAGGAGGACAATGAAGATGGTGAAGGGCCTTGAGGGGAAGCCTTATGAGGAGCGGCTGAGGGCACTTGGTCTGTTCAGTCTGAAGAGGAGATTGAGGAAAGACCTCACTGCAGTCTAAAACTTCCTTGTGAGGGGAAGAGGAGGGGCAGGCACTGATCTCTTCACTGTGGTGATGAGTGACAGGACCTGAGGCAATGGCCTGAAGTTGTTTCACAGGAGGTTTAGGCTGAATATTAGAAAAAGGATGTGGTCACAGCACCAATCCTGTCTGAGTTCAAGAAGCATTTGGACAATTTTCTCAGGCACATGGTGTGACTCTGGGGATGATCCTGTGCAGAGACGGGGGTTGGATTCAATGATACTTCTGGGTCCCTTCCAGCTCAGCATGTTCTGTGATTCTGTGATCCTGTTCAAAGCAAAATAAAAGGTCCCCACTTCTAAAGAGTCATTAAAAAAGACCACTTTTGCTGGTAGATTAGCTGCATCCAACCTCAAACAAAACAACAAAAAAAACCCAGGAACCAACATAAAAAAAAAAAAAAAAAGAATAAAAAAAGAGACAGAAAAAGGCAGTCTCTGACAGCAGCAGGCTACAAAACATTTTGCTCCCTGATCCATTACTTGTTTTTTTCATGGCATCTCAAGCTTTCAGCCGATCACCAAACACAGATCACTCATCAGAAGACTTCTAAACTTCTTTTTCCGAAAAAGTCACACACACAGACACACACACAAAACATAACATTGAATGAATTAATCAAACATTGAGATTTTTTTTTGGCCCTTCACAGCATGGAAGGTTTCTATCCAGTCGTAATTTTGATTTCTTTTTCCTAAGTAATGTTTTTAAATACCATTGTTACCTCTTCTACAGAAATACCTTTGAGCTTCAAAAAGCATTTATAGGTATCTATATATTATTTTTTTTCAATGTCTGAATCACAAAATACATTTTGTGATACAAATCTGTAAAATACTGTTATCCCTAGTATTTACCTGTTTTGAGTACATATTTTGAAACTGTACACAGTAAAACAATAGATTATCTTGTACAAGATGATCTAACTAGATCCTGATTACAAAAACTTTAGATTTTGCATACAACACATACCATTTAACATAAAGTGATCATTAAAGTGTTGCACGTAAATGAAGACAATTACATAAAATTGATGTTTACTACAGAGCACTCACGAGCTAGGAAAAAAAAAAACAAACAAAAAGACACCTGATGGACTGAGCTCAGCAAAGAACAAGTGAAGGGAAACTGTGTGGGAAGAAAGGGAGGAGTGTTTTACTGGTTTGGTGACTGGAAAAAGGGAAGTACAGGAAGAGTTCACTCAGTACTCTGGAGTTCCTGTGTCACGAGGGTACCCAAACCCTGGCTCAGGATGACCTCAGCTGAAATGTGTCGTATGACCAGCAGCAGAGTTGGGGCACATTCAGTAGTGAATAGTAGAGTTTTTTCATGCAGAAGGAAACAAGCAGAGACTCCAATACATGATGGCAGAGACTGCCATCACTAGGTCATCAGATGCTGCTGTGTGTTCTCCAAAGACTAATGCACAGGAAAGCAATGGGATCCCTGGGAAATGACGATCATCTTTCACTTATTAAATGTCTTTGGCTCTCTCCCTCCTCAGACACACCTTGTGTATGATAATGATCATGGTGAAATGACTGGATTGGTTTGGCCTAAATCAGACCAAAGCATGTTGCAAGCATTTTTTTTTTTTTTTTTACTTTGTTTGATCATTTCTGTGATTTCTGTGGGGGAAAAAAACCAACAAGCCCAAGCCAAAAACGAACAGTGACATTCACAGTGTAATTGTGTTTGGAAATGTATGGGCAAAACTGTGCAGCCTTTGGATAAGCACCTGTCAGAAACACACATATTGCTTTGAAAGTGAACCTTCCCAAGCCCACAAAGAACAGGTTCTTTCCCACTCAGACTGATCTAATAAGAAAGTACAAGCCATCAGTCTTCACATGGTCTCTGAAATACATCTCTTGTATCTCCTTACTTCATGCTGCACTAGGAAAAGATCCAGCTATTTTCCTCTCAGTAAACATCAGTGCACCAGTTCAGAAGCATCGTGAAGCAATCAAGCAAGACACATATGACTTCGTTCAGACACTACTACCTGAAAACACTCAGTTCTCCTCCTGTCTAGAGCAGTGGATACACCAACCTTCTCCCTTGACCACTGCAGTATTAGCAGTATAGGTGGAGGGAAAGAATGTATTACAAAAAAGACCTATAGCATGGCATGAATCACTGAGAAAAAGTACAAGTAATGTAATGTAGATAAAGACCAATTCATCAGACACTGGGTACTTTTGATGGAGCAGACTCTCAATGTAATAAAGCAGCACATTGTCATACCAGTGATTTGCCAGTATCATGCACAGCATGAAAGAAAGTTGTGTGTCCTTTCTCATGCTGAGAAAGTTTGCATTTGGTCACAAGACAAACATACTTCCAAACATGGAGCAGAATAGGGGATATCAAGTCCTCAGGAAAGACAGTAGCAAGCAGCATACCACTTCATTGTTCCAGTGTATCCGAAAATCCTAATACTCACAAAGGTAGCGTTCTTATCTTCACAGAGCTCCTTTCAGTTCCACAGACAGATCTCAGCCACATGGCAACTGTCTGCTGACATTTGATTTCCTTCATTCTCTATAGACTGAGGGCATTAAAGGCACTAACTCTCCAAACTAGACCACTACAGAATCACATGGAGGTTTGCTTTTTGGAACTGCAGGCCAGCTCAAACCTTATATTAAGGTTTATGAAGTATAAAGCAAATGGAGTACTTTGCAGCATATCCAGTTATTGCAAGATGTTGCTGCATTTTGGAATTTAACTGTTGCAGGGCATCAAAAATGAATGTGAAATATTTGCAGGGGGGGTATTGTATTTAATACCCCATGTGTATTTCTGTTGATGACAATTTTTTTAAATCCCGTAATTTAAGTCAGCTTTTGTAATTGTTTATTTTAAAAAGACTAAAATAGAATAAACACTTCTGTTTCAGAACATATTATTTTTAAAAGCCATCTCACATCGCTAGGAAAATCACTTTTTATCGGAATCACTTTTTACTGCATCGTGTATTCTACGCATACTACATGGGCAGTCACTTCTGCTGTAAACAGCAGGGAGTGAGGGAAGCATGTTGTACTCTGAAACATTGCACAGAAATGTTCCTTTTCTGGTTTTGTGTTACGGAAATATACAAACCACCCTTGTAATAGTTTCCTTCGTGTGGGAGAATACAGTTCTGACATAAGGCTGGAAGCCATTGAGAGTGGGATTTCTTGGAGAATAAAAGATTTCTTTCATGTATCTATTAGTTGTTAGCATACCAGCCATGTATCTGGTGTTTGGGAGTTGCTGTCCAAGTACATAATAAATCACAATCAGGGCTTTGCCAGTGCTGGTAGGTGGTTTGCAAAGATATGCCTTAATGTACTCAACTTGTACTTCCTGCCCACAACCCTCATAGTCAAACCTGTCTCCAATATCACGTGGGCCACCATTAGCCATCTAGGAATCTGCAGGAAAGCAAAACTGAAAACCAGTTGTTATTTGCAATAACAACTGTGATTATGAATCATTATCTTCATCCAGTCCCCCCAGTCCCCTCCAGTCACCTAACAACACCCACTTGGTAGTGCAAGGCTGGAAGCGAAACTCCAGGTGTTTACTGTAAATAGGCTGTTGACATATTCATTCCAAAAGTATTCATGAATTTCAGGTTAGTCAGCACAACCGTTGAGTGTGGAAAGGCCAGGAAAAGGGCTTATGTCAGCCCACCATTCCTAGCTTTGTGCCTGGAGCAATCCAGCATGTGTTAACTACATTTCCATGTGAGTCCCCTCACACTGTTACATAACCATTCCTCTCATGTGATCTTACAGTTCCTCCTCATAGGCAGACACCTCATAACCTCTTGCTGTTTCTCCTGGGAGACCCGACTGTCAGCATGGCGGTTTTCTAACTACTGTTCCCCTAAAGTTTTCTGCCTGTATGTCCCCTTTCCCTTCCTCCTTAGGGAATCCAAAGCCTTGGTGCCTACATGCACTTTGCTGGTCCCTTGTATCCCTTGCTATGTATAGTCCTTTCCCAGGGAGCCCATCGTTAGTTGGCATCTCTAAAAGTTCTAATAAAACAACTCTAAGAAGGTAAATCAGCAGAAGATTTCCCTGCAAGTTATATACTATGTAATCTGAACTGAGAGTGGTTAGAAGAATAGAGAGATACACCACTGTTTTGCATATAACACACCCTGGTGCATCACAGATACATTAACTTCTCCAGAGGTATACATTTTAAACTACAAATTGGAAACTACTCCATTTCTTCTCAAGTGAAGGAAGTTTTCTGAAGAGTTTATGACCTAAGAGGTCTTCTTGCAAGAATCCCTTAAGTTCAGTGTAATTTCTTGTTCCTTTCAACAGGAGACAGGCCACTGTAGCACCTTTTTAAACCAAACTAGTATTTGGTGCCCCTTTCTCTTTCCCCTCCACAGGCAGTAGATGGTCATACACAGAGGATCTTTTCTACCCTAGTCTGAGAAGCTGTTTAACCTCGCTCTGCTACCACTCTTAACTGATCAAAATGGAACTTTGTGCTTATTTACTTAATTATTAATTAATTATTAACATGCTTATTAACTCTCTTTTCCCATGTAAGTGTATGCCCTGGAACAATATTCCTTGGTCTGGCTGGTGCCCTCACTAAAGTGAAATGCAGGACGCTGGCAATAAAAATCGAATGCACTCTTCAATGCTTTACTGTTTTTGGTTAGGAATACATTTTAACCATTTATCCCTTTCTAGATATTCTAACTAATTCAAATAGATGTCAAATAAAACCTTTAATACACTTCCAACGCTCCCTCCCGTCTTCAATTTCTCTGTTACATTTTAACACAATAAATGGTAAGTTTCAAGACTTAGTCAATCAAACAAACCTGCTCTATAAAATAAAACCAAATGGCAAAACAGTTTGGATCAGACCAAGTTTAGACAGAGCCTGACCTGTGGACTTATAACACTGCCACCACAGCACACAGCATCTGTGCTGTTCTCTCACCCACAGTGGTGAGCCTGGGGCAACAGGATCAACACAGAAATAGGTCACAAGATTCAAAACAGCTGTAGTTTGAAACACTTCTATGCCATCTCCTTCCTTCATTTATATATTTTTCCTTCTGCTCATCAGCCCGTGTCCAGTTTCTTCTATGGCATGTCTTCAAGGTGGCAGCTTCCCATTTTCTCTTCCAGAAAGCTCTGATGCTCAGTCATAGGAAGGCCAGACACAAAACTGGAAAAAACAGTCTCCACAATACTCCATACCATAGTAGAGGCTTCTCCTACAGGTTCAGAGAAGAGCAACCAGGCTGGTGAATGGACTCGAGCACAAGTCCTGTGAGGAGAGGCTGAGGGAGCTGGGGTTGTTTAGCCTGGAGAAGAGAAGGCTCAGATGGGACCTCAGCACTCTACAACTCCCTGAAAGGAGGCTGTGGCCAGGTGGGGGTTGGTCTCTTCTCCCAGGCAGCTCTCAGTAAGACAAGAGGGCATGGCCTTAAGCTCTGCCAGGGGAGGTTTAGGTCAGATATTAGGAAGAAATTCTTTACAGAGAGAGTAATCAGCCATTGGAATGGGCTGCCCAGGGAAGTGGTGGATTCTCCATCCCTGGAGGTTTTTAAGATGAGAGTGGATGTGACACTTAGTGCCATAGTCTAGTAACCACAGCAGTAGTGGATCAAGGGTTGGACTTGATGATCTCAGAGGTCCTTTCCAACCCATCTTATTCTATGATCCTATGATTCTACCTCTAGTGAGCACTGGTGTTGTTTGGATGCCAGAAGTTCAGATTTACTAGTTGCTGTTTACTAGTTGTTGAATACTACCTGTTCAGAGATTAATATTTGGACTTCCCCTCTCAATTGAATTTTAGTTTGCTGAGTCATTTTAAAGTGATTTTGCACTATTTGGCCAAGCAATTTTAACAGAGAATTGCGAGGAGATTAACTCAACATTTTGGAAGTAATACTGTTTGCCATGGTTAAAATTCCTTTAAACAGCTTAATATAACTCTGTTTACACTTGTTAATATGACAAAAAAAATCTTACGATGAGCAAGCATAAACAGAATGCCCTTGGGGTAAAATTCCCATCATGCTTCTTCCAACTCATTGTCTTATCAAGTTCTAATGATATCTTAAGGCAATCTGATTTTGCTATGTACAGGAGATAAACTGATAAATATTCGGTTGAGCCAAATAAAATGCAGGGTGTGGCAATGCTGTATGACAACCAGTGTTTTCTCTGAATAACTACAGACTCCTAAGGAGGAGATGACATTTCACCTTCTATCACAACCCAGCAAGCTGGTACCTTTCTGCTCTCAGAGACAGCACTGGGCGGGCTTTGCTTGCTGCAGCTTTCCACTTACTAGGAAGCCAGGTTTCCTTTGACATTGGTGTACCTTTACCGCAGGATTTGACAGGGACAATTCAGAGTCTTGATTACTGCAATTAGAGCCAAAATCCCTAAAAGTCTTCACTTCAGTCAAGGAGAGGGACCCATCTTTTGGATATTTCCTGGAGCAAGTATGGTCTGGCTGTGAAGCTGTTGACCACAGAGCTGTTTATGGAGTGCTAAAAGAGTTGCTGTGATAGCCAGCTGCACCAGAATCATGCCTAAACTAGTTATGTCTGGGCTGAGAAGTCAGGAGTTATGTTAAAAATCTGCCTCATTTCCGTCTCTCAAGGTAAACCATCCTCCTGTTTCTGCAGGTGTGAGGAATCCTGCCTCAGTGCAGGTTGTAAAAACCTGGAGGCAAGTTTTACACACTTCCTGCAAAGCCCTTGCCTGCACACTGAAGAGAGGGAATGAGGGCAGAGGGGGGTGACCCGAGAGGAGGTCAGGTCGTCAGCCATGGTCAACCAACCACACCCAAGTTTAGGCAGAGCCTGACCTGTGGACTTCTAACACTGCCGCCACAGCACAACAGCATATCACAGTTTGTCAGGGCCTCCAGAAACAATGGCACACATGGCCACATGCTGTGAGCAGCAGGAGAGCCTGGATGCCCAGAAAGGCTGGCGACACCCTGTGCCAGCCCTAATGACCAAGGGCTGAGTACATTGGGAGAAGAGTATAGGCAGGCTTTCACATCTCTTCTATAAAAGTTGTTTACACAACCTGCGGCTGCATCCCACACATACTATCCCACACCTACAACCTGGCTCCTTAGCTTCACCTAAGGAGGCTCCCCACTGAACATTTACTTTTAAGAACCTGTGTAGTGTTTGGGAAAACAGACAGGAAAAAGCTGTTGCACATGCAGTGTGTGTTTCTAGCCCACTTTAAACAGGTTTTAACATCAATTATGCAACTGGCATTTTTCACTGCAAAAATGCAGGACAAGCTACAGCAGACAATTGCTTTCACAACCCCCTTGAATTCCTATTTTCATGATTATATGCTTGTCCCTTGTCTCCTACAAAAATGAATCATATATGATGCTGCTTTCATAAACCCATGACACTTGGATGATTTCTCTGAGGTTGTGTAGGCAGAGGAGTGGTGCCAAGGACCTGAAGCTCTCCTTGGCGTATGTGAGAATGTTGTGGGATTGGGACACGGACATTTGGCTGCACAAGATACAGCTAGTGACCTGGTACAGCCATCTGGGGATATGGGCTAATGGAGACTTGTACAGAAAGTACCCGAGCAGGTCGGCGTGGGGATTTTGGAGATTAGAGGACATTTGAAGTTGAAGGCACCCCTGGAAGTCACCTTATCCAATCTCCCACCATGAATCAGGACAAGATCACACTGCTCAAAGCTTCACTCACCCTAAAGGGTTTTGAAACTCTCCAAGAGGGAGATTCTGCCACTTCTATTAGCAGGTTACTCTAGAGCTTGGTTGTGAAACATCGTCCCCTCCTCAGAGCTCTGCGTTTCCCTCAACTCCTGCTGCTTCCACGCCTTTCCCTACGCCCTTCTGACACGACTGCCTCCACCACCACCGTGGAGGGCGAAGGCAGGGACAGCCCCCCAGCCTGGCCTCACCCCACTCCCGCTTCCCAGCATCTTTCTCGTCAAGCCGGGCCCCAGAGCTGCCGGTATCCGGGGTGGGAAGAGCTCTCGGCAGCAGTCGGTGCCTGCTTGCAGGTGCCTCTCTCCTGCTGGACCCAAAGCGGCTCCACGCTCCCGGTACATGCGGGCGCTGGGAGTGCGGCCCTGGCTTCTTGCGGGACAGGCGAGGGTTGCACGTGAGAATGGTGGTGGTCGTGGGTCGGTAGCGCTTCTGCTTTTCCCCCCCAGTGCTGCCTGAAACTTGGTCTAGAGTCGCAAAGTACATCCAGGGAAGTATTTAGAAAAAGTACCAAAACCAAAACACGCGTATTTTTTATTTATTCTTCTCAGTGTCAGAGGAAACTCATTTCAGCAGGTCTGTGCATGGAGCAGGACGCTGAGTTGCAGAGCATGGGGCTGCTGCTGACAGCTTTGCCGATGCACATCACCCCAGCAAGAAGGCCAGGCACCGAGATACACGTGTGCTCACAAACGCCATCTCCCTTGGCCCTAGCACAGCACTTGTATTTTCCATTCCAAGTTTCGTTCTCTCTGACTGCGGAGCATCCTCCATCACCATATCCATAGCCATGCCTCCATCGACACGGCTGCCCAGAAGGTGAAGGCAGACACGCTGAGTGGGCACACAGACACTGGCTGGCACAGCTGAGAGCTGAGAGCAAGCCGTGTGTACAGTGCCTCATGGCTTCTCTCCTCACAGCACTACCATTTAACATGCTCAGTCAGTTGAGGTATGTAGACAACCACCATGCCATGACCATACAGTTACACTGATAGGATAGCAGTGTGTGAAACTGCCAGACATGCCTGATATCAAAGGGAAAATAATATTAATGTAGATAGCTAGCCTTAACTTATGGCAACACGAATGAGGCAAGAGGGTGAGAAGCTGTTGTAGAAAATAAAAAGAGACACGGGTTCCTTAGAGAATCTCTGAGCAAACAGTAATTGCCAAGTCATTACCAAGGAAACAAAATAAAAAAATAAATAAATTTAAAAAAAAGGCAGCAGGTCAACAAAACTGAAGCCGGTGTGGTAAGAGTAAATTGGGATGCTCACTCTTGTTTATGCATTATGTAGCTGGAAGGATGTAAGGGTGATAAAAAACAAGGGATATAATATGAAACAAGCAATATTACCAGGACTAAGCGGGGGTACCTGTTTCTCAGCCCTGTGCCTGATCACCACAGTTTGAACCAGGACAACAAATCCACTGTTTCCACAGTGTTCATAGAATAGAGACTAGAATAGAATATGCTGAGTTGAAAGGGACCCATCAGGATTAGGGACTAGTTATATTTTTCCTTGATGCTCATGAAGAAATATTAGAAGTACCCTTCTTAATATCGCCAAGGAGAGTATACCTGGAGAGTGCCACCTAACAACATCACTCCTTCCTAACTCTTTAACAGAGCCAAGTGTTTGTTTCATGCATGGGAAATTCTGCCCAGGACAGCAGTGTAACTGAGACAAATGTTTTGTAGATAATAAAAGAAAATGTCTGTGTGCAAAACAGGGTGCTTGCATGTTAACACCTATGGCCACCAATCATCATACCAAAACAAAGCCTGAAATTACTCAAGTAAATTGAAAGTACTCAAGTCATACTCACTATCAAAGACAAATGGATAAGCAGTATCATTACTATCAAGATCAGAATGCAAAATAATTAAACAAATAGAAAGCAAGGTAAATTCAAACAACTTTTTAATGCCTGATCAGTCCAGCTTTGATTTCACAATATTCTGTAAATATTGTAAAAAATAATTTAAAACTATAAATTAAAATATTGCTATTTTAGTTTGTAACAACTTTCTATGTATTTTTACCTTGACTGTTTTCTTGTCTCAATTAAATCAGTCACTGATCTTGAAGTCTAGCAATCCCTTCTGCTATTGTCAAACAAACATTTTGATCCAATCAATCATATCCTTTCTAGCTTCTTCAATATAAGGTTTATCATCAGGTTTCATATCTTCTGGCTTCAGTTGTGCAAAACCATGAACTTGTCCAGGATAAACTTTAATTTTATATGAAACTTTACAATACTGTTTCAACTTCTCCTCCAATAAGAAGATCTGTAAAAGAAAGTGTTTTTCCATTATGGTGGGGATTTTTTCCATTGTGGGGGATTTTTTCAAGTTTGCCAAACTTGCTGTTTCTCTTAGGAAAAAAACCCTCTTTGGGATGTAAGACTGATTCTTTTTTTTATTATTATTATTTTTTTTTTTTTATTTTTTTAAGTATTGGTGAGTCTAAGAACCTCAACAGTTACAGCAAAGATGGTTTAGTAAATCTCAACCTGTCATAAAGGTACGGGTGCATTTCTATTCAGATTCTTAGGCTTGTCATCTGTATTTTAAGTTTTGGTCTTGAGAGAACCGTCAGCCCAAAACATTTTGACAGACTTTGTAACAGAGTTTACGAAAAGACAGAGGGGATTTTTTGTAGTTTGCTTTATGAGAAGACACTGTTCCCGAACAATCTTTTGGTGATAAGTACATGCAAAGTACTAATCACAGGTTTATGTACACATATACATCTGCAGACACATTCTTGTGCTTATTTCCATTAAAAAGTTAGAAAATAGGAGAATGAACACTTATTTTGCCTCAAAAACTTAATTCTGCCCATCGTGCAGATTAGAGAGAGTACTGAAATTTATTTCATGTTCTTTCCTTTTTTATTCATCCTTGTCACTGAAGAAAAAGAATTTATGCACAGAAGAGGGCACTAGTTTCCTACACATATATCCAGCTCTCAGATATGCTTACAGTAGAGGTTATATCAGAACACAGATGGCAGCCAGGAGTCAAAAGAGAGTCCACAAGCTGTTATCATCTCAGTTAAAATCCACACCCACTGTTCTCACACAGTTTATTTTTTATTTCTTGTGCCAAAAGCTATTAGTCAGTGGCCCCCGCCATCAGAAAGCTCAGTTACTAAGATAAAATTGCTTTTTTTTTTTCTCTGAGTGGCTTAACTACCTGATTTCTCACCCATAGCAGTAGTATCCAAGGTTTTGAGATGCTTGGCTCATACCAGTTGGATCTCCCTGCCCAGTTTCACACTCTGCTTATCTAGCCACTCAGAGACTGATGAGTGGTCTTTACTGCATTTCTCACCTCAAAAAAGAAGCTTTGTATAACCTAAGCAAGATATATGGGAAGTTGAAATATAAACAAAACAATCCAGACTGTCTGAAAATGGTTTCTAACAAGGATTTTTGTGGGGGATAAATGAACTATCGGAAAAGAAGAAATATTTCCAGTACAACAGCTTACCTGATCCAAAGAAATGGTGTGGTCTTTCTCACCAAAAATGAAAAATGTCGGATTTAGTAAATTATATCTTTCTTCAGAGTCTCTAATTATTCCTATAATATTTTGAGAAACAGTCTGTTAGTGAGGTTAACAGTCTTGTGAGATAAATGGCAAATTAAAAGACAAAGTTTCTATTCAAGTTTATTCATTAGGTACATTACTTAGATCAGGACAGTTTATATTTGGATGGAGAAAAAGCATTTTGAAAATATATTTTGTTGCTCTCCAAACACTAAAATAAGATTAGAAAATTATTGTGCAAAAGAAAGCAATTTTTTTCTTGTCTACGGTATTAAAGTTTTTATACAAATATAGCATATTGCTGACATAATCATAATTAAAATCTGCAACTCACCTTTGAGTATTTACAGAAATTGCTACAAAGCAATAACTACAGTTACAAACTATGCATTGTCATGTGAACCCAAGTAAGTTTTCATGTGTTCTACACTACCATAGAGGGACACCCCAGCGGTTAATTGAGGATTTTTCAGCATCAAGTGATGTACTGCCATTCCACCCCAGGAAAACCCAACGATACCAATCTTCTTTGCACCGCATTGTTCCTTTAGATACTTCAAGACAACATCAGCTTCCCTAAGACATATAAACAAAAGTAAACTAAGGACTCTATTGCAGAAGCAATATTTGACAATTTAAGAAGAAAATTACAAGAGATACATGATTTTGTTTTCTGTGTCTGCACCCCCAATCATTTAATACAGAGATTACTTTGAAAAGCACATTTCAGCCTAGAGCAGTGTCTTCTATTACTAAATGAGAGTTAACATCTCTGGTCCTAGTTTAGGGAAGTACAGGTGTAGGTACTTAAATACTTACCTGAATTGTCACCTGCTCCTGTGTTTTCAAAATTAGCAAATTTTTAATTGAACCACTTTGTCTAGGAGAGGACAACTAAAGACAAGACATATCTGCAAGTAGAACAACATCTTGCATTATGGACTGTAGGAATAGATAAGCTTCACTGTACTATCTCTACAGAGTCCACCTATTTAGATAAAGATTTATCTTGACTGTGTCATTCCTGTTGCTTGAGTTAATACTAAAATATCCTACCAAGCCCACATGCAAGAATGTTATACTGAAGTAGCAACTACTCAAAATTAAATTGTCAGTATATATAATGTTTAGAAAAACAAGTTTTACATGATGTATAATGAAAAAAATATGAAAATTATTTTCAAGGTTGGCAAAAGCAAGTAAATTTTTATTTTTTTTATTTATGACTACTTAGGTCTCAATAGTTTAAGTGTCACTATCTACAGAGTTTGAAATAAAGTTTAAATGCAGGCTGCATAAACTAATAACTATATTTACGTTAGGTTTATTAGTGTGGTCATCACAGGTTTGTTTTGGCTGACCGAAAAAAACCATTATGAGAGTGACATGAAGAGGAAATTGTGTCCTAGGCCTGTGGCCAGGCTCTCTCAGATTTGGCTTGTTTGGAAGGGTACTAAGAAAGTCATGGGTGTGTTGGATTCCAAGTTCTCTGGAAGAGCAATGGATCTAAACTGGAGGGGACCCTCAAAAGTGAACACTCAAAAGACAGCACAGGCATGTCCTGAGATCTCAATGTTTTGAGGCAGTGCTCACATATCTGCTCACTCTTTGGAGTAGAATTTTTTTATAGTTGTTAGTTATTTGCCTTTTCAAAAAAATCTGTCACAGCTTCTGCAACTATGTGGTCAAAAACACCGGTGAGAGATGTTGAAGTTAGGCTGTGACTGCTGGGATGTCTGGAACGGGTCAGAAGAATACTTGTGGCTTACAAGGTGGTAGTTGAGTAAAAAGGGTGTCACTGCCTCACTATCATCTTCTGAAGTTTTGAGCTGTGGTGATAGATGCTGAAGAAACAGCAATGCCTCCCTGTAACTCTGAGAAGCCTTGTTACAGGCACTGCTAGGCTGTACAGACAGTGGTCCCTCTATTTCACGCTGAGAAAAACAGTATAGTTGGTCAAATGTATCTTGGGTTCTGGGCAATCTTGCAAATTTTTATGTAGTGCTGCTCAGGAGAATATCATCTGTACCTATCATAATCTACAATGCAGAAAGCAAGATGGGCAAGTGACAGCTGGCATATAACATCAGTGATTATAGAAGAATTTTTCTCCTTATCTTGAGGAACTGAGGGCAAAATCAGCACTTGTGGATGAGAGTGCTGGGTATTTCATAGCTTGTAAAACACTGTGTGGCCAGTATAACATTGTTAGAAAAGGGCCCAGGAAAACAAGGTGGGGGATAATAAGCAGAGTGATGGGCAGAGCACATGATTCTTTTCAAATCCCAACCAAGACAGTGCCTAGACTCACAGAAGAATCACCCAGAATTAGCAACTGTGTTTGTACAGCCAGCTTGCCCTGCCATGAGGTGTCATTCTAACATTTCATGCAAATTCCCTTGTTTGCTGGATGCTTTTTAAAGTTCAAGTACAAATATGTATCTTACTTGTCTATTTTCATAGGATCATGATCTTTCATCCAGTCAGCAAAGTCACCCCAGTGATCAGTAGATTTCCAGGGTTCTGTTCCCTTGAAGAAGTCTGGGCAGATGGCTCTGTGTGAGACATAGAATTAAGTCAATTTTCATTCCAGCTGGGGAGAATCTGTGGATGTCTAAATGTCTCCTAATATCTTCCACTCCAGAGTGGAACAACCATACTATTCTGACAATCAGCAGAGCTAGAAGTATATGTCTTCGTGTGGAAAAAACTCATCAAACCACAAATAAACATTCATTGTTTTGTTAGACACACTTAATACAAAAGTAAATTAAGCAACCCTTCTGATTCTATGTGAACACTTATATACCTCTTTGTTATTAAAAGATAATGTTCAAAAGGTTTGGTTCTGAAAAGCTTATACAACTGAAAATAGATACCAGCGTTTGTCTTTTGATCACCTGCGCTGCTACATAAGCACAAACACTGGCACTTCATGACTACTTGTGGCTTTGTACGCAGGTAGCCGCTTTTAATGGGTCAATTTTAGTAGCTTTGGTGGTTTTGTGGAAATGTTTTGTTCCTCTGCTTTTTTATTCACTCAGACTGAAAAGGCATGGTTGCCCTATGTATATGGGAAACATCATATGCCATGCCTAGCTTTGAGCCTGGTGATCTACTAATGCATTTAAGAGGAAGATAGGAAAGAAAGTTGCTTACATATATCCATGACCTGCAATCAAATCAACTATGTATCTAATATCTGGGAACCTCCATCCAAATACATCATGAGCCACAATCACAGCTTTGTCCGTGAAAAAAGATGGTCTACAAATATATGCCTTAAGGTACTCAATTTGTACTTCATGTCCAAGGCACCCATAGTGAGATCTGTCTCCAGTATTATATAGAAAAGGATCAGCCATTTGAAAACCTGAAAAAAAAAAAAAAAGAAAGAAAGAAAAAATAATTTGTTAAAACAAATTATTAAGAGCAAATAAAGGCAAATATGGTCTGCAGAAAGTAGTTCAGTAACTTCTGTAAATAGCATTGACATCCTTGTCTGAAAGGAGAAAGTAGAAAAAAGCAGAAGTAGTGTTCCAGTGCAGAATGGCTCTTAGTCCATTACATATTATTAAGCTGAGAATTATGAGAAATACTGAAATCAAAGTTACAAAATTACAAGTAACCTGCACAGGTAGGTCTTGATACTCATGTCACATTTGTTCTGCTCCCATGTGGCTTTGTCAGCACTGGTGGGATGCAGTATAGCTTCAGATGTCACTCTCTCCCCAGGCATCGGGCCATCGTGGGGACTCCATGCGAGTTTCTCTGAATTATTTGTAAGGACCACAGCACTCCATTGCTCCATTAAAGTACAGTGCTCAGTGCTTCTCTCAGTGCTGGTGCTTGCTAGCTAACCTGTGCTTCTATAGCAGCGTCACAGCTGGTCCAGGAGCAGACTTATTGGATGCAGTCATTGAAGAACTGCAGTATGGATTTATGAACTAGACTCCCGTGTGTTGGGCCTCTATGCCCTTGAAAGGGACTGCAAGAAAACAAGTATATATGCAAAGCTCGTTCAGAATGTGTGAGAGCATTTGGTTTTTTCCCTTCTCCAAAAGTTGCAATTACGGACAGTGAGCCAGTAGATGTGCCAGACAGATTAAAGTCAAAAGCTGTTCTGACTCTCTGTGTCAGGAGCTTGGAATGGACTCTGTGCAAAAAGTAGATTGTGATCCTGTAATTAAAACTGGTGTTACAATGCATCTATACAAGGTATCCAATTAAGTCTGCAGGGGCAATGTTAAAAGTAGCATTTCCTAGTCATGTATTGACTTTGAAACTGTCCTTGGGGATGCAGTACACATGCTTATACATTATGACTATCTCTGCTTCATCATTTCTACATCTACATCTGCCTATTATATGATTTTGGGTTGTAACATGTACTTCATAAAACTATCTAGTCTTCATGGAAGTGCAGCAAATTCTGGTAAAATATGTGTGCCTTCCTCAGCTCTCCACTAACTACAGCAGCAGAGGGCTAGATTTCACACACAAATGGGAAATTTTGCCGAGGCACTATAGACGCATCTGGAACCACGATGCAGACAGGCTGAAGAACAGAGAATTGATGCCAAAGAGACTTACTGCTTTCTTATGCCTTACACAGCACTTCCCAGTTTGCATGATTCACACAGGTTCAATAACAGCATCCAGATTTATGTTCATTTAGACTGCTTTATACCCAAGACAATCAGCCTCCCCAGTGTATAGTGCAGAGACACTGGTTTTTGCCATCCTCTCCCAACCCTGGGGCTGCCACCAGATCTGGCAGAGCCAGCACTGAGTCTGAGCAAATACACTTGGCTGCAACCATAACCCCTGGCTGATATTGTGGTGTAGAGGTACAGGAACTGGGCAGACGTGGCTTTCCTGCTAGAATTAAGCTGCTTCAGACATAGCCATTAGGTGGATCATCTCTCATCATGAGTAATCCCCGGTGCTGATATCTGAGAACGGATTACATGTGTTAATTGCTCTCCCACCTTTCTCAACGTCCGAATGTCAGGGCTGGTGCTAAAAAGCATGAAGTAGCCTGATCTTCAGGACTAAAACCTCCATTGTTTTGCCATCATGTGAAAGGGGAAGTTGCAACACACATCGGGGAGTATTTCCCAGTTCAAGCCTGCCATAATGCTTGGAATGCCTGAAAATGCTCGAAAGAGAGATCTGTTCATGCAAAAATTCTTCCTACCTCTCTTTTTATAATCTAAGATGAATGAGCTTGTTGAAGCGCAAGAGGCTGCCTGGAGAAACCACAGGCACACCCAAAGATAGGTACTGGCTTCTGAGATGGCAACCACAGCCTTACTCCACTGAGGTCTTTTTTTCAGAAGGGCACAACCTGTGGTGTCCCCTTCAAGGAAGTAGTGTTTAGGAGGCATTAAGCTATGAAGCAGTTGTGAAACAGCCTACTCCCTATCTATTGGTTGCTTCTCAGAAACCATTTCTTTGGCCTATGTTGACTGAGTCCCAGCCAGCTGGCTCTTCTCCAGACACCAGGCTGCAGAGAACGTAAATAGTCAACCACACCTGAACTGCTTAGAAGTTTGATGGGATCCTGTTCAGTCAGAAGCTTTATTTGCTCCTGCCTGCTTTGTCCCACGCAATGTGGTGTGGCAAAGCAACAAGCCAGGATATTTCCTACCTATCCTGTCTCACCTCATTCCCTCTTCCCATCAATTTCAGCCACTACACTTTTCCTTTTCCTGCTTTCCCTGTGGCACGGTTACAAGTAGGCAGCATCTTGTCTCTATGCCCCACGCCTCATCACTGAGTTCCAGCACAGAGGAGATGCAGGGTTTGGTGGGAAAAAGGGGAAAACTGACTGCTGTTAACAGAGAAAAGAGACAGATATCAATGAATCTGATGTCATCCTACTGCTCCTTAAGAGTCTTCTTGTAGCTTCTCCTTCTCACCAATGGTTCTGCTCTTCCTTGGGTGACTTGATACCATTCAGCTTTTGCACAAGTAACATAGAAACCAAGGGAAGTTATTTACACAAGGCAAAGGTGGTCTCCTCTGGATGGTAGGACAGACACAAACTACTACATTTCTAGGGAGCAACAAATCACATGGTTAAATGCTGCTGAGGATTTAACTCCTATTCCTTTTCAATAGGAAAAAACAAATCCCTACATGGAAAATGAGGTTAAAAATCTTTTTAAAAACAATCAGGTTAAACAAAGATATTCCTCAGGATAATCTTCACTTCTCAGAAAGTGAGTATGAGCACGTGATCTCAAAGTGCTGTGCTGTTTGGCAGGACCTTGGACTACCGATGCCAAGATGTGACATCTCTGCCCTTTTCCTGGGTCAAGTGATAACATTCTAAACTACAGCAGTATTGTATTTCAATGCTAAGTGCTCAATGGACCAAAGAAGGAAAATAATGGAAATTCATTAACATAAAGGCAAAAAAAATTATTATGGTCCTTTAATGTGAACTTGCTACTGATGAACATAAATTACCAGTGTCCTCAGAACTATAGCTGTGCCACAGCTTGTAACAAGGACTCAAAATGAAATCCAGTCTTTCCCAAAGTTGACAGCCTTTATCTTAACCTTATCCACCCCTTGATACTAGTCTTTGTGCAAACCAAAATAATAGTATCTCCAAAGGAGTGGGTTTTGCTGAATGTTTCATGCCTTTTCAAAGAGCTATATCTTATTGCTTAACAATTTCAGATTTTCCCATTCAGCACAGGTAAATGCAGTTATCCTTTTCTTCTGCCAATTCAGTCTGTATGGACCAGTTTCCATCACATACCTGGAGTACAGGATCCTGTTTTAACCCAGCTTGCTTCTTCTGCTCAGTGAGACACCAGCTAGATTTCTCTGAACACAAAAAGAAGAAAACCAGCTCTGCTGACAGTTTTGCTCCTGGTGCTGCCCATCCAGTTTCCAGGTGCTCTTCAACTCTTCTGCAGACTTTGGGATTGGGAAGTGAGGAGGAGAGGCTTAGCACAGAGTCATCCTGAATGGAAGGGGTGGAGACAGATCATGCAGAGAGGCAGGGTGCAACAGGCTTCACATCAGTTGCCTTTACTCTACCTTTAATTTCTTTATTATTTAAGGAGTTTAGAAAGAAAGATGCACCCAAATACTGTACAACACTCCTGTGTGTGATGCAGCCTTTTCAGGCACTGCAGACACTTTAGACCTCAGCATTTATAACTGGGGCACTCAGCAGCAGTGATACATTTGCTGATGCATTTTCTTGAAGAATATTCGTGTAATTTTATTGTCAATAATAAATGTCTTTAATGGAATTGGAGGTTAATTAAGATGAATCTGTTCCGGCAAACTTGCATCATAAAAAACTTAAGTCTCCCTAGCACACAGATTAAACATATTACAACCACACCCACAAGTATTCCCAACAAGTTGAAAAGTGTTCCAAGTTATTTTTGATTAGACTTGCTTTCAGCAAGTGAGAAAGAGTTGAGTCCATAGTGGCTGTTGAAATTTTCCATTCCTATTTCCATAATGTCACAGTATGCAAGGAATATTAACTTAGCGCTCAGACTGAAATATACTATAGCTTTCATTTTCTGTGTGTGTGCACATGGTTTCAGTGTGTTGGGGGGGGGAGGAATGAGAGAGACAAAAGAACTCAAAGAAAATGACAAAATACTTTCAAGTCAAAGATCAATAAGGAAATTTTGATTCTTATTGTATGTGACAAACAAGTCCCACAGTCATCCAGTAGACGTGACTCAGCACTACTCTGTGTAGTAGTGACCACTGTAAACTATGATCATCTGTAAAAGGGGTGAAGGATGGATTCAGTTCACCAAACTTCAAGCATTTACACTGGTGATGTCTACATGTCAGCAAGGTGTCTACACTCCTACAGTCATCATCAAGATTTATGGTATGATTCACACTCCATGAGTGCCTCCTTTCAAATGAAATAGATAGTCCCCTAGATGCCACCAGCTGTGTTGATCATGGAGTTTAATGGCAGTCAACCTACCTAAAGGGGATGTAGATTCCTGTGCTGAGTGCATAATCACCCAGGCACAATAAGTCGCACCTCTGTGTGCTGTGGAAACTGCACACAACATAAAATTTAAGTTTGTCATGACCAGGAAGAGGGTGTTTGTCCTGTCATACCTGTCAGTAGCTTTGCACATCAGGATTGTAAAAGAAACTATTAAAAAGATTGCTTATGTTGCAAGGGAGGGAGGGGGAAACTTCACAGAAAAGATCCAGTTTATACTTTGATATTAATGGCATCTTGCTTGAGTTTGTCTAACCCCACATGGGTGGGTATGCTGTATTCAGATTCACAAGACTGAACTATTGTTTTCCTGCCTTGCCCCCACAGAACTTAGGTCTGTCCAAGCTGCAGTCCCCTGTGGAACAGTTTGGGCCAGTAGAAACATATATCTGATCCCACTTGCATCTCATGACTGTAAACCCTGTCTTGGTGCCCAGCCTTGGGGGTGGTTAGGGTGAAAGGAGAGCAAAGGACTCACTCTGCTGTAATGCAAGCCTTTGCCTGCACACTATGATTATGTCTGACCTGCAAACCCTCTATCATTTAGATCTCCCATACGGGAAGAGACGTTTTTTGTCCCTGAAAGATACAGTCACCTCTGTAACAGAGTCAGGATTATGGCGGTCATTGCATCTATGCACTTCCTACAGTCTCAAGGAACTTATACATTTAATTGTTTATGCCTGCTGTGAACATCTCTATATTTAGGATTATGGAAAAAAAAAGGAAAGAAGAACACAGAGAAGGGTTGGAATGAGCACAACATATTCATTTATTCAAACAAGTGAAATTTCTTCTTGACCTGAAACACACAGCTGGTTTTTGGTTGGTTTTGTTTCTTTTTTTCCTGAAGTTTTGCACCTACACTTCTCTAATTGCTCCTCCTGGTTTTATAGAAATGTGCGTGGAATAAAACCCCAAAATAAATCGTTACAGCTTTGGCTGCAATTTTAGCTGTATGTTAGTACAAGAAACAAGACCCTAGGACATGCAAGCCTGCTGTCCCAAGGCAAAATAGAAAGGTATTCCCTCCCAGACAGCTACTGATAGATAAAAACCCAGAAAGGCAAGTACTCTGGTGGCATCTAGTGCAGAAGTGAGTCAGATGGAGAAACCAATGAACAGGCTTAAACATGCTTACTGTCACCTGGCACAGTATTTAGAGTGCTGCTTTTAACAACAGACTAATCAGAAAGCTGAAATCATTACAAAAGTTATACTTACATTGTGAAAAACCTGTCCAAAACTTCTAGAATGAGTGATGCCCTTCTTGCAGCCTAGAAGCTGTAGGCAAGGCAAGAGGGACAGTGGGGCTCTCCTCTCCTCTTGTGCAGCACCTGCCAGCAACAGCAGCCTCTGCTGAGGGTACCTTGTGAGGAACTGATGGAGAGGCTCTCAAGAAGGGCTAGAGGACAGATGGGATGGGACGGGTTCAGAACAGTGCAGCTCTTCAAGGCTGGCTGTAATGCCACAGAGGGCTCTGTACCCAACCTCTGCCTTGACAGCCAGAGGAATCCTTTGGGATTTGGATCGCTTCAAGAGGGGAGCATAGCTATTCCCTCTCACACAACTTCACTGAAAAGAGAGCAGCCTTAGTGGGCATGTAATTTGGAGCTTGGTTTGGTGCTTTTTTTTTTCTGTATATTATCCTGATTCCTTTTCCTGCATCCAGTAAAAGGCTGCATACCTGAAGTTATCTACTGAGTCATCACTTGGGAGGGAAGAAATATATTATAATAAATCTGACTTAATATTTCATGTTTCACTGGGTCTCTAGTCAGTGTTGAATGAAGACCCTTGGAAATCAGGCCAGCTCTTCTTATTGCAAGTCAAGGCTTGGCAAGAGGTTTACGTGTACAGATACTTTCCCTGTCATCAGTGAAAACTACTCTCACACTTACAGTTTTGTTCTTTGCCATCTACCTAGCATGGTACTCTGGAGTTTGTGGCTGCCTTTGCCTGGAGCATTACAAAAATTCTCCAAGGAATCCTCTGATCTGGTTAGTAGTGAGCTGCATCCCTGCTCTTTCCCATGCTTTCATATGTGTCTAAGAAGAAAGGCTCCAAAGTCTGTCCTCTGTGGGAGTGACCTTATCTTCTTCATCTGATGCCTCACTGGCAGGCATGGCCATGTTCCTGCACTGATCAGAGCACCTGCTGCTCCTCATAGGGCACCAGGACCCAGGCCAGGGTGAATGCTGCTTCTTCACTATAAAATCTTTGCATCTCTCACCATGCTTCCACTCCCTTGTGATTTTACTAGCTGCTGAAAAACAAGAGACTCAGTCTGTCATCATCCCTCCCATTTGGCCATCTCCCCCTTGCATCTTCCCCTTCTCCTGGCTTTCCACTTTACTCCATTTCTGTAAGTTATTTGAAGCCACTGGTATCAACTGGTTTCTGGTTATCCCTTTTAATATCCCTTTTAGTATATCTGAGTGTCCTGAGGTTTTCTGGAGGTAGGCTAGGGTCAGGTCTCAGAGCATCGAAGAACCTATCTACCTAAAATCAAAAGTATGACTTTGACCACAGGGACAGGAGGATGATCTGCAAATTACAGTTTTCAATAGGTATGTTTCCTTGTTGGCAACATAGAACAGGTTGACCCAACAGCTTCTGGGTTTCTCATGCCTGGATTGAATTAAGTTTTATCTAAAAATAAATTGTGAGTGTTTATTCCCAAATTTCCTATTTTTGCTGAAAAAGTCTGTGGGATTTGAGAAGGTGTGCTTTGTGAACTTTATTGAAAAAGGGTGGAGTATGACTTTAATTATGCTAAAGCAATAACAGGAAAACTATATATTGTGGGTGACATGCAAAGAGGCATATTAAAATTGCCTAACACTGTCCAGGTGTTTCTAGGTTATTCAGTAGCTCATCACTTTAATAAGAAACACTTTTAATGGAATTTCAGTACAAGCAAATTATTCCAAATAATAATGAATAATAATAGCTATATATAGGGAAATAACAATGGCTCCAAAATAGGTATTCCAGATCAAAGGCAGCATCAGTTTTTCCCTGAACACTATAAATGCAGACACAAGCAAGGCAATAGAGTTAAGGATTATTGCATGGACTAAGAGCTGATTTCCTTCACTAAAAAACTGAACATCTATTTTACATATGATTTAAGAATATGTCTATTGGTTTTTCTTACCCAATATTTTGTCTTCTTCTTTAAAAAAAAGAAATCCAGAAATTACTACAATGTACTTCTTTTTTTTCAGTTATCCACCATTCAGATTATTACTTTCAAGGATGAATTCATTCCACAGATTCAGTCATTGAAACTGAATCTTGTATGCAGAATTTTCCCCACAAAATATTAATTTAAAAAGATAGATATGTATTTGGTCTGTTTTTTCAAGGGCATAAGTCTTTTTTTCTTCCTTTTTTTTTTCTCTGTTTCTTTATTTGGTATATGTTTTCTCATACAAAACTCATCGAATGCTCATTTTATATTTCAGGAACTTTCTGGGATGAATCAGCTAGAAGGAGGTAATTTTCTTTGCTTGTAATTTGGGCCATGTTTGCATTGAAATGTAAGCGCTGTTCCAGTCTTCAGTATGAATAGGCTGCCCTGGGAAAAAGGTTGCACCCTGTGCCCATAGAATTTATCCCACTTTTCAGAAGAGGCAACTTCCATGAGTAGAAATCTGACTTCTTCTCTGTAAACTCCCAGTGTGTGCTTGAACACTTTGATTTGGCTAAGATTTTCCAAGATATCCTTTTTAAATCCAAGAAGACCCCAAAATTTCCACTTACATATGATTCCCCAACAGGTTATACATCTTCTAGATGAACCTTTAGGACTTTTTTTCCCTAACTGGAAAAAGGGGAACTGTTTGCTACTATTAGTGATTATTTAACAAATCTGGCAAAAATTACTATACTGGATCAGTGGTTTAAATGGCAAAACTTTATATAGAGTGTCAGGAAGAAAAAACTTTTACCTATGTTTGCTCAACTTTAGAAGTCCTATTTTGCAAATATGTCTATGCATTAGTAATCTTGGACTGTATCCAGGCAGCTTTGGACTGTATCCCACAAAGTAATACAGACGCCCGAGTGCAACATCAAAGCAACAAGTTTAAGGAAAGTATATATAAGAGCTTCTAATTATATTACAAGATAATTACCATACATGAATCAATTCAGAGCAATCAAGGGACTTCTTTAAATACATTTGCAGAGAGCACCTGTCTTACCCTTTTTCTAAAACTAAATAACGAACTTTGGCCTAGCAGAAAAAAAAAATTCCATTTTACTGTAATCCTGCAATTGAGTCTGTGCTGGGAGTGAGTGTACCTATCCTACAGTCTGTGCAAGTTGAAAAAAATTAGTTTCCAAGAGTTCTTGAGCTGGAGTAAACACATAATAGAGCATGTAAGAAGACCAAAGGGGTCCAGGCACAGAACAGGCCAGTCACCCAAGTGAATCTTGCCCAGCACTGCCCAGGGCAGGCACAGGAAGGTACACTGGACACATGCATTCCGTGTGGAAGGGAATGGGCCAGGCAGGCCAACGAGGCTGCAGTCACTGCCCACTCTGCCGGGTTCGGAGAGGATGTCTGCTGTGTGTGGCATCAAACATCATGGCGTGGAAGAGATTATCCCCCCCGCCCCTCCAGTTCAAACTTTTGCAAGTGCTGTTTGTGCTGAAGCAGCTGTGCCAAGAGTGAACTCCAAAGCTTGCTCTTCCACAGCTCATTTGTGAACTAGCAAGTTTCAGACTGGAGATTTCAGCAAGGAGAAAGCATGAGCTTAAGCAGGAAACTTCAAGGCCTGGCCGAATTTACACTAAAGGGCTGATATTAGCACTTCCAGACCTGACAATTTCTAAGCACTGCTGCTTCCTTCTGGTCTGAAACAAATGGACCTCAGTTTCCTGACAGACCCACAATGGGATCTCAGAGAGCTGAGAAGTTTTAGGCCATGAGACAAAATGCTTAGGGCCATTCTATTCAATCCTTCACATGGTTCATCTCTAAGGTGCTCTGATTTCCCTTTTCTCCCCAGGAAGCTGCAGAGATGATAGTCTGTCTGCACTTGACACAGCAGCTACACGGGAAACTACAGGCCTGTCAGCCNCCTGTCTTGAGCTGCAGCTCAGGCCTCGAGACAAGATCATCTGTTCATTACAGCCTGTTCTCCTGGTTTAGGAGGAAAAAACTGCCCAAACCTGAAACCCCAAACTAGAATCAAATTCCCAGTCACCTGCCTCTTCAGAGACCAGTAGTCTGGACCACAGTCTATAAGCTTCCCCAGATCTCCTGACTTGATCTCAGCCTGGGGAGCTGAGATCCTTTTTTTTGTTGAGTGAAATCACCACTTGCTTCTACCAAGCCAGACCCCAGTGAGTTTCTTTTCCTCGTGTGCAAATCTTTTCATAAGCCCAGATACAAATGATGAAAAAAGTTCTCCAGGGTGTGTATCATCTTCTGGCTTATTATCTGAATAGAGAGGGAGAGAAAAAAGGGTAATTAGCCATATTCTGTGCAGAAGGAATTCATAATGTGTCTCTACCATCACATACTCTTTCTCACGAGAGAATAATAGATTGACATTAATGGGAAGCATTTGTCTGAATGTCCATACAAAAGACAGAATTCAGATATAAAGGAGATAGAAATAAGGCTGTGGGAGGAAGTCTTGGAATGGCTGCTTCTGAAAGAAGGACCTTGGACATTCTATCCAAGACATGTCCTCAGTGTGGCCCTGAAGATTTAACATAAATATGCTGGGTCAGGGATCCATGCTCAAGCTACTACTCCACCATGCTCATTCAGGCAGAAACTGCCACTCCCACATGACTACTGCTTACCCGCTGTCTTCTCTGGGAGACCATGCCCTTGTGCAGCCACTGCTGTTTTCATGTGAGCCAGAATCAGAAACCCGATTCCTCTTGTTCCAAGACTGTTAGCTATTCCAACACTCCCTCTCTGGTTTTAAGCAGAAATTTGTGCCTGCTGTGAATCTCTTCCCCTGAAATTTCTTCAAAAGTGTCATGAAAACTCAATTTTAATTGTGTTGATTTTTCTGATTATATGTATTTATTCTAAAAAAACCCCTACATCTAGGTCATCTCAATCCCTCAGAATTAAACCCCATGGTTTAGCAGAGCACAAACTTTTCTGTATATTACGCAGAAATTGTGATAAGCTCTTTCCTGTGAGAAAAAACATAAATGCCAATATTTTCAAACTTAAATGTCTGAGACCTACATAAATTCCCAGGGACGACTACCTATCATGAATTGAGAGCAAACAGTTAAGCATGGCATGACTCAGAAGAACAGCAATGAAACTGCATATTCCTCAGTGAACTTTTGAATTATGCAAATAGAAAGTCAGAAATTAAGCAGGCTCTTGCCCTAGCATTGTAATTAAGGCTCTTGTTTACCTCTGAAGATGCTGTTAGAATATAGTTTTGTTAAGAGGCCTGTTTTATGTTTCCTGCTTTGATGGGATAAAAAGATTTTGCTAAGTTGGGGAAACAATTGGCTTCCCTAAATTCAAACTACATCCTGCATGTTTCACCTGAGTACACTTCAGAGTAAGTTTTTTGTGTGCTTGTGTTCATCTTTCAGGCAGCTGAACTACTGGTAGACATGTTGCTTACTCCTGGAAACCTCCCAGAGAACCTGCAAATTTCTTTCAAAGGCTTTTAGGAATTCTTCATATTATTGAGGTACGGTATCTTGTCAAGGACCTCTTCTTTCTGTGTTCACCCAACAGCTGCTGAAAATCAATGATTATAAACCCCCTGTCACACCTGTAACTTTCTTCTCCCTTGTACTAAATGTCTCTCCATTAAATAGCTCTCTCTTTATCTTAAATGAAAATTTTACGCAGAAGAAAATATATTTTTTTCTGATTTTTGCTATGAAATCAAGAAATATATGGGGTTTTCCAGTTTGTTATCTCCAGATTTAAAAATCATGACTGAGAGGCTGAAGAAGCTCAGAAGAGCCAAGCCAGTACAGGTGACAGTCCTACAACGCACAACATTTTCCCAAAGCCCCACTCACTTTATTCCCTGGGTTCCAGAAGGAATTTTCATTTGGTCATGAACACACCACTAAATACAGGTGGCAATTTTCTGAGTACAGTGGATCCAGATGGGTGAAAATTCATTACTTTCAGTTTCCAACTTTCATTAAAATATGGTCATATTAAATAACTGAAAATGAGTAGACAAAGAATCTCATTGACTGTCCTTGATTATATGTGATACTAAAGTGCAGGACATTAAATACCTCTGAGAAATTGACAGACAGCAGTATAGCAACTGGAATATAGCAGGTAGGGAAACTGCAAGGAAAAAATAGATGGAAAAGTCACTGAACTGTAATTACATTTTAGCAAATGGTTTGTTGCTCTGCATGTTATAAATACGAGTTTTCAAAACCTAAAAGAGATCTTTACTGTCTTTCTTCTCCGTGTCTTTTGGAGACAATTTAAATTCAACCTTTTTTTTTGGTTGTGACAGCTGATCTGAAATTGATCTTATATCCAAAATCTACAAGTCAATTCCAAGTATATTGCAGGTCCAAGAACATTTCAGATACAATCATAGATACATAGATATATCGGCATATTTAACATAAACATACATTTTCAACCCCAAATGTTGGACTGCACTGAAAAAATCTACAGCAGAAAACCAAGCACAAGTTCTTGCTGTACAGATTTCCAATTCACCTACATTCACAAATCCCCATCGATCAGATGAACAGACAGCTCTGGTCACCTCTCTTGGCCTCTTGAACTTCCTCCTGTTATTGCAAGGTAAAGGCTGCTGGTGAGAAAACATCAATTCACACATGCATGCTGCTCAGTAGGGCTGTGCTGACGTGCTGCCTGGCTAGTTCCCATCCTTTATGGCCAGGCTTACACAACAGGCTCCTCATGTGAGACCATTTGGTGCGTCAGTGCTGAAACACTCCCACACCTGTCCCTGCCCCCTGCCTCCTTCCTGGTGGGGAGCTAAAGCGTGTCTCTTTCCTCTTGGCTTCAGACCTCTTGATACTGCCTATGGGACATTTTAGCTATTAGCATTTTGCCCAGAATTTCCCAGATTTAGACCAAAAATTCACTGAATATCATTGGGGTGACAGTGACCCCTTTATGGATCCTCTTCAATAAGGCAATGGGCATATTCTTCCCCACATTATCCTGAACAGAGGGACAAGGGCCAGTCCCTGGTGCAGGAGCTGGGACTGGTCACCGGCGGGGCTCAAGGAGTGCAGCACTTTCTGCTGCTGACTGTGGACAGAAACCATCAGCCACTGGCACATCACCCCAGTGCGATGTCGTAGAAGCCCTAAGTCCACACATTTTTCTGCCCAACCACCTCCAGCCCCAGCTGAGCATAGGGAATGACTGATCCCAGCACAAGGGATTCTGGCAGTCGTGGGATACGATCCGGGGGTTATTCTAGTGAAGATACATCAGCCTGAGGCAAGCCAGCAGATAGGCAGCCCCTTGTGACTCAGTCATTCAGCTGCCACCAGTGGTGGCAAGGTGCAGGGCAGATGTGCAGGATGCTGCTTCAGATGTTGAAGGTTTCAGACACCTGGAAATGACCTGGGGCTCCTCAGATAAAAGTCTTTCTTCGTAAGGTAGCAGCATTCAAGGCAAACAGTATCCCAACATCAGCAGCTGCTCATCTTTGACCCCAGATGGGTGCAAACCACCATGGTCCCTGCCTGGCTGGCCACTGCAGGCCCCAGAGATGCTCCATCTCCTCTTCCACTTCTCAGTGCCACCTCCTGGGCCTGGAGCAGAGGTTCCCTCTGGTGGCACACATGGAGCTCTGTCACCTCTCTGGATCAGTCCATGCTCCTGCTCCTCATCTCCGGGTCTCTGTTGCCATAAGGCTCTTTCACTGCCCGTTCCATAAACTTCCTGTAGGCTGAGATTAGGCTGGCTGATGTGTAGTACCCTGGATTCTCTTCTTTTGCCTTGAAGATAATTGTGACTCTTGCCTTTCCCCTGTTTTCAAGGATCTCTCCCTATTATAATTTTTTTTTACTTCATAGACTCCTAGAACGGTTTGGGTTGGAATGGACCTTAAAGCCCACCTAGTTCCAACCCCCCTGCCATGGACAGGAACACCTTCCAGTAGACCAGGTAGTTCAGAGCCCCATCCAGCCTGGCCTTGAACACTTCCGGTGATGGAGCAACCACAACTTCTCTGGGCAACTTCTCTTAGTCTCTCTCCTAGCCCCTCTCAGTCACCTGTACACACGCCTCTCCTGACTTGCCATACTCATCTTGACCATGCTATTCACCATAATCCTTTCCACCATCTGTCCAGCTCCTGGCTGTTCTTCCTTAACTCTTGCATGGTAGGATCCATGTCAAGAGAAGAAACTCTATTTGTCAGGCTTCAGTTTACTCCCATTAGGAGTGAGTTTGAGGGAGAAAGACTATTGTCCTTGAGCATTTGCTTTCCTTGAAGCTACTGTGAGATTCAGGCCTCCTGAAAAACTCCCTGCCCTTTACTGTATAAAATTCTTCCCTGTTCTTCTATAAAAGCAGGATCAGGAACTTGGCTCAGGGAGACCAGGAATGTGTAAGGAAAGCAGATATAATGCATCCCCTCAAGAACCTATAAATAATTTGAAGACTGCTGATTTCCTTCCTGTAGAAGAGCAGTAGGAGAAGAGGAAAAAGGAGGAGTGAAACCAAACTTGGGGATCCATGGAAAAACAGAAGAGGACAACCAAATTTGCCGACCTTAAATATGAAAGTCCTGACTGGAAAATTTGGTCCAAGCAATCTCTGCTCTCAGGGTTCAGATGGTAATGAACCAGAAAATACAGGGTCTCAAAAGACTCTTCCACCTTAAACAGTGATAAACTAGACACTAATTTTTAAAATAGGAACTTTCCCAGATTTCTCCCTTGAAAAGGACAAATTCCAAACAAGCTTGTTCTCAGAATCTCATGAACGGGCATGCTGAGGACAAGGCCATGAAAAAGAAATACCATGTACTGCCAATTCTGTGTGTATCACCATGTCTGTGACATGGCTCTTTCTTTAGCACCTTTAAGCAGGCTGAGGCGCTGGCAGAGGCCCATCTTCCGTCATGACTGCATTAAAAAATGAGTCTAACAAAGTTTTTAATTGATCCACAGAGAACAGTGAAGAAAATATAGCTTTTGAATAGTAAATGAGTGACATTCCATGTCAGTCATCCCACTGAAAATTTACTTCAGTGAGCCAAGCATTTTGCTTAAACAACAAAAGCATTTAAGTGGTTTCTTCACTGTATTCCCTGACCCTGCATTGAAGGCAGTACACACAGCAAATACATTATTGCCACAGGGAAACAAGCAAAAGGTGGGGGTTATGCCCAGATTCACATTGTGCAAGCTACATTGAAATATAAGTTAGTAGAGAAATCAGACAACCTCATAAAACAGAGGTCATTGACTCTGAACAACCTGTAATAGCTCTGACCTTTAGACCATAGCTCACTTTCTCCTATTTCCTGTTGCTGCAAACATTTGAGAAAAACTAATGACAAATCATTAGAACTCTAAGTCCTTCTGTACTTCTTTCCTAGTCAGTGCAGCAGAAGCAGAGGCAGTAACACAGGTGTTGTTACATAAAGTACCTGTAGTCATTTTGTGGATCACTCTTCCCAACAAACACATTCTCTTTTTTGGCAACACTCACGGTTTTAAATGAAGTAGAACTGAACCCGGCCCTGAGGAGCTCAATTTAATTTGGTTGGCAGTCATAACCTTCAATAACATCTGGAAGGTCAAGATAAAGGTTTCTGGCAAAAAAATGTTGTTCCTGCTAAATATTGAGGATAATCCCTAACTGCTGTCATGTGTAAGGATATTTTAATGGATTTTTAAAGACACAAGAGCCAACATGTCCTCAGAAGCACTTACAAGCAGTCACTTGACAATAGTAATGTTTCACACCACACCCTCTATTACCAAGGAGAACAAGGTTCTAGAAGTATGAAAAAAAATATCATTCTAATCTAAAGGCACAAATATCTAACTGTCTAAAAGGTTCACTTGGAGATGATGAAAGTCTTCTAGGTAAAGAACCACATGTTTCAAATGAGATTACAGTTTTAGGAAGGGGATATTGCAGAAGACAAATATAGAAATTTTTGTTGTTGTTGTTTTGAATGCAGAAGTCCTCCATCAAGTAACTGCAGCCACCCAGCTCTGAATCTCCAGTAGAATAATAACAGCCATTGGCTCCATTCTCAGCATGACAGCAGGATCCAAACCAAGCTGATAGGACCTAGGTTTTAAACAGAAAATCCACAGTAACTAATACATATGAAAAGATCCCTGCTGCTTTTAAGAAATGTAATTTGGTGATGCGCATTCTGCAGATCTTGAGAAGAGCCATGAAGTTCTGCAAATATGTCTTTACTGCATGGAAATGATATGTGTCAATTAGCCAAGCATTACCAAGCTTCTTGAAATCTAGATATGTACAAACAGCCTTGATTGTCTTCTCAGTCAGACTTATAAAACAGTAAGATAGTGTCATTTTAGACTAGGTATTTTACACTCCAGTTAAACCTCACCTCTCACTGAAAACGCTAGTGGGCATAGTTTCTTTCTTGGTTGAAATATTAATAATCCATAGAACAAACCCCAGTGCATAGCCAAGCATCTCCTCAGAAACAGTTTCTAAAGTAAGCAGGTCTGAAGCCTATATCATGTCTGTGTCTGATGGTGCTGAGCCATTATGTGCATCCCTAAATTTATATTCAGTGCAGTAATGCTACACATTTTATAGCATACCGTAGGTGCACAAATCATGAATCACAAGTCACATTTTCATTCAGGAAGTCTGATTCCTCTGGTAGCTATTATTCATAACCCAGGTTTGATAAGAAGCAACCACCATCTGAAGGGAAACACATTGGTCAGTGCTTCATATACTGAGGCTTCAGAGTCAGTATTTAGAATTAGTGCAGCAGCCTGGGTCATCCTCCTGGTGCAGGGGTAAATGTTATTGCATACAGAGTACATGTGAGACTACTTCTCTCCATCTTCATGCCAGGAACCTGCTGCCACCAGAGCTGCCTGCTGTTTAAGGATGGTACACGAGCTGTCAAGGCAAAACAGCCAGTGGTCAGGAAGCATGTCCTCTAAAGGCCCTGCAGTGCACAGGGAAGGCCCAGGCTAACAGTGACTTTCACCATGTTTTTGTAGTTTGCAGACCTCTGTGCTTTCTAATTGTGTCAGGCTAATTTTCTGTGGGCCCTACTTTGTGCTACGTAAGTGCCTGCTCTAACAGTTTTTCTCCTGCCGTGGAAGCTCTAGGCCTCCCTGGCGGTGGTGCATCATTTAGGAACCAGATATACGTTCACTCCAAGTACTGCCTGATTGTTTAAGATAAGCTGACATCTATTTGGTTTTCCTTAAGATAATCCATTATGTTTTCCACATTTCTCTGCAACTTGCTGTTTATAACCAGCAGAACCCATTTTGCAGTGAGAGTGAGGTGAACAGCTGAGGGAAAAAACAAAGACAAGACTGATAAAAACCCCTAACAACCAATTAAGAAACTAAATGTGTTTTGAAATGTTCATCTAAATAAAAACTGAAAAGCAGTATCTTCTGTTTGGCTTTTTCAATACTTCGAACTTTAAAAATAACTCTAAAAATATAAGGGAATCACTTTTACGAAGCCATTTTAAAATGTGAGGAAAGATGGAAATGTCATAGTACAAAAGGCGGGTAGTTTTAATTTTGCAATATTTATTTTGTATTCTCTTAAGAGAACTTTTGAATAAAAGTCCATTATCTAAGTATTTAAATGTTACAAAAGCAAAACGTTTTATCAAAATAAAACCATATTTAAAAGAATCTTGTCTTTTTTCCACTCTTACTGTCTACAGCAAATATGCCTTTCCTTTTGCCATAACTTTTTGTGATTTGGGTTTGCATCTATTACTGTCTTCGGTTTCTACCTGTAAAATTAACGTATTTCCTCCATTATCCAAAAAATAACTTAAAAGGAGCAGAGATTTTTTTTTCCCTAGTATATTTGTCAGTGCCTTTTGGTACAAATTCCTGACTTTGTTGAGAGTCTGAAGCTGATAACAACCTTCTAACATATTTCTCTGTACCAAAAAGAAGAGCAAATTAAGCCATGGGTATTTCTTAGGCAAAGAACACCTAACATATTACTAAATAGATGAGGATTAATAATATGTTCACCAAAATCACCAAGAAGGTTGAGAGAGATTTCATTTAATTTAACTTACAGTAAAATACTATATTTTTTTTTTCTGTTTAAATTATGATGGTCTGCCTCTGACTCACGTTTACTGGTAAGCTATTTTGTAGCCCATATGAAACACTGCATAAGAACAAAATTTCAGGATTAATTCTCTCTAAATGCTGAGAAGATGGTAGATATTTAATATTTTTTAGGTAGTTTAAATGGCTGAATAGACAGATACAGACAGAAATGAAATTATTCACTGGCAACATACAGCGGCTCCTTTCAAAAGCTTTCATCTAATTTAAAGAAGTATAACATGAGAGACCAAAATTGGAGAATTACATACATTAATCTTGCCATGGCCTTTTGAATGTGAATTACAATTTAGAGTCTTCTATATGACATTTAATTTATATCTATTGCAGCAGAGTAACAATAAAGTAACTAATAATGGTTACATTTCTAGGAAATAAGGAGTGGGAATTACAAATATACATGGAAATTAAAGTGCTCCATTTCTTTGCTTTTTCATCTATTTTTTCCATCGATTTTTCCTTGTTCAGACGAACTTAATATTACAGCATTTCTCATATCCTCAGTACTATGCTGGCACTTTTTTAATAGGCCAAGATAATTTGTTGACATAAAAATGAGCCTATTAAAAAAAAAAAAATAAAGTTATAAGTGAGCGATTTTCCACCTTGCCTTTCTAAGAGGGAGGACACAGAAGAGCTGGGTAAGGTAGCATAGCCCACATGTGTTTTATTCAAGGAATTTACTGCAATTATACAGCTACCAGAGATCATCACAAAACCTTCACTTTTTCTTTTTTTTTTTTTGCTTACACAGGCCAGTATCATACACCCCACTAGCTTGAAGGAGGTAATATTGAAGCTACTAATGTGGTTACAGTTTAGGAAAACAGAGTTATAAAATAGCAGCTTGGGCATGTGCCATCTCTGCACTCTAAGTCCAGACTTGAAGGACCATCCACTCTGCTGCTGACACGATCGCTGAAAGCTTAATCCAAAGGATTAGACTACTGGCTGGATACAAAGGGTCATATGGTAAAGAGAGCTAAAAGTTGCTATGACTCGTTGATCAACTAGAGGGGTTAAAACAGCTGCCACAATGGAAAACTAAAACGATACATGCATACATTTCATCGGTATAGAATTCCTCTTTACCCTGAATAAAATTAGATTTTTTTCTTCCTTAACAGTGTTCCTGCCAACTCACCAGAGACTGACCTACAACATTCTGTGCACGTGGTAGAGTACAAAGTTTTAATGCATGCTGCCTCAGCTATTTAGACCAGTAAGACCTGAAAATATAAATGGTTAAGCTAAGAGAGATTTTGTGCTTTACTGAACTGTTTATTAATTCTGTTGGAAAGTTCTGGCTATGAAAGGCAAGATGGGATTTGAAGAAGAGCACAGGTAACCACTTGCACCCTAAGGAGGGCTGTTTCTAGGGCTGCTTATGCATTTCTGATCACTGGAACGCTGACTGTCCAAAAGCCTGGTCGACTTCACCTATGAAGACAGCGTTTCTCTTTGAGTTTGGAGTAGAATCTAGAACTAATTCTGCCTAGATTTTGTCCAACTCCCATGCTCTTCCCTAGTAGGGTTGCGCCCTCAGCATGGACCCACCTGCTGGCCACCCTGTCCCACCACCCTGATTCCACCACCTGCTCGCTTCCATCCACAGCAGCAGGGCCAGGAGCTGACAAGGTTCAAGACCAAGTGCCGGGTCCTTTACTTTGGTCACAACAACCCCATGCAGTGCTACGGGCTGGGGGCACAGTGACTGGAAAGCTGCCCAGCGGAAAAGGACCCGGCGATGCTGGTCGACACAGACTGAACATGAGCCAGCAGTGTGCCCAGGTGGGCAAGGCCAATGGCATCCTGGCTTGTATCAGAAAGAGTGTGACCAGTGTGAGGAATTGTGTGATGATTCGTGTTAATATATGAGGTATTATTCAAAAGACACCCTCGATAAGAGCCTGCGTTGACATCACAACTGGGGAACGAGACCGGCAAAACCTTTAACAGTCTTATGAAGTTAGTATTTATGAAAACAATATATAAAATTGTAGCCTTAGTTGTTTGTTAAAACTAACTTTTGGATAGAATAGCCTTGCTTGCTTTTACTAACTCACAGACAAGATAATTTTATAATGAAGTCTTTAGCAAGAACAGAAAACCTGGAGTTTTGATAAGGAGCTTCAAAGTTTAAGAAAAGAGACCTTGAAAGTTGATAAGAAGAAGCTCACAGAGATGATACCAGTTTTGAGTTAATTGGACTATGCCAGCTCATCAATTAGTCCCAAAGTTGAAAAGTTCAAACCTGAGGAAGACTTCTTACTTCATCCAAAGACCCTCAAAGACCCCCAAAAGAAGACCCCAAAGTGGCATTCCAAGGCAGAGCTATAGGAGTGGTATATGTTAATGATATCCCCTCCTACTTTCTGGAATTTTCTAACATAGCTAATGCATATGTAACACAACTAATGTATCTGTAATACAATTAATGCATATGTAATGTTATCCTGCATAAAAGGAGCTGAACAAAGGCAACAGGTGTGCAATTTGGTGGGCTTAGGCTCCCGTCGCAGCCAGCGCTGTTTGCTCAATCTTTATTAAATAAATAACATTGCTGCTAAGAATTCTTGATTATGAACTTCATTTATAACACCAGCAAAACCAGGGTGGTGATTATTCCCCTGTACTCAGCACTGATGGGGCTGCACCTCGAGTGCTGTGTCCAGTTCTAGGACCTTCAATTCAAGAAGGAGGTTAAGATGCTGGAGTGGGCCTGCAGAAGGGCAATGAAGCTGGTGAAGGGTCTGGAGCACAATTCTGATGAGGAACAGCTGAGGGAGCTGGGGTTGTTTAGCCTGGAGAAGAGGGGCTCGGGGGTAGGGCGGGCCTAATTGCTCTCCGAACTCCCTCAAAGGAGGTTGTAGCCAGGTGGGGGTCGGCCTCTACTCCCAGGCGACAAGCAACAGGATGGAGCACATAGTCTTAAAGAGGTTCAGGGGAGGTTCAGGTTGGACATTAGGAAGAATGTCTTCACAGTAACAGTGAGTACACATCGGGGTGGGCTGCCTAGGGAGGTGGTGGAGTCACCAACCCTGGAGCTGTTAAAGGAAAGACTGGACGTGGCACTCAGAGAGTGAGTTGACAAGGACTCGATGATCTCAGAGGTCTTTTCCAAGCTAACCGACCCTGCGATTCTGTGATTCAGCGCGGGGCAGTCCCCCGGCCACGGGTCTGCCCGAGGGCCGCAGTGGCCCTGCCCGGCCTGGCCCCGCTCCCGGGCCTCCCGCTGTCCCCGTGGCCGGCAGGGGGCGCGCGCGGCGGGCGGGCGCGGCGCTCT
>VXAY01002362.1:554148-606649 GCA_013399855.1 Oxyruncus cristatus
GGGGGCGGTGCGTGAGGCGGCGCGCGCGGCGCCCCTTACATAACACCGGGGATCGCGGGGGGAGGGAAAGGGGGGCGGTGCTGTGGGAACACAGGGAGCGGGGCCGGGATGGGCCGCACCGGGGCACCTGGACACAGGGGCCCGCCGGGGGCGCGGCGCCCCTTACATAACACCGGGGATCGCGGGGGGAGGGAAAGGGGGGCGGTGCTGTGGGAACACAGGGAGCGGGGCCGGGATGGGCCGCACCGGGGCACCTGGACACAGGGGCCCGCCGGGGGCTGCGGCTTTGCTCGGGGAAAGTGGGGGCTTTGGGGGCGTAAAGCGGCGGCAGGCGGGGTGCGTACGCTGGGGCGGGGAGAGCAGTGCCCCGAGCCCCCTCCGGGCGGCCGAGCCTGTCCCACCCTGCCTATAACCCAGCGGAGCTTGAATGTCCGCTCTCGGCCACATAGTGATAGCAGCTGCTGCTCCTTGTGCAAGGTTAACTTTGTTGTGTGTGCTGGGAAATCTGTTCGAAAAAATTGAAATATACAGGGGCTGGCGTGTTTCTGTGTCTCTTCTATGGTAGACTAATACATAGTAGTCAAAGAGATCACAGTCATGTTTTTGGGGGGTTGGGTTTTTGTGGGGTTTTTTTTGAATGTGTAATTTCTGTTTTTAAGGAGTTTTCCATTTTTAAGGGCTTTACTTGAGGTCAAATGTGGATATGTTTTGTCAGCACTTTTGCTCTGCTGGGATAATCACAGAAATCGTTAGGGTTGAAAGGGACCTCTGGAAATAATCTACTCTGACTCACCTGCCAAGGCAGGGTCACCTAGAGCAGGTTACACAGGAACGTGTCCAGGTGGGTTTTGAATGTCTCCAGAGAGGGAGAGGAAGTGCATTGAGGAACTGCTTAGTTCAGGATGATATTGGAGAACTTCCATAAACCAGGACCTCATATTGTAGCAGAAACCAAAATAAATAAAGGATGTGTGTTGTGCTGTGTTTATGGCAGTATTTGAGCTTTGTTTGTCATCTTAAGCAACAGGGACAAACAAATATTGCAGTAGCAAGGCAGTTCCAAGGAAAGTATTTTGTGTCTTGGCTTTTGTTGCTTTGGCATCATTTTGAATGTAGCGTTTTGTCTGGTGTCACTTGATTTTCCAGCTTGAGAGGATTAAAAAGAAAAAAAAAAGGTAGAAAAACATGAAACACTGGATGGGATAAGACAGCACCTTTGTAGTAATGTCCCTTGGAATGTGCTGTAGACATCTGTAATACTCATGAACACTGATGGTTTATTAAAATATTAGTGGCTTTTAAATCTAACATTTGAAACTGCTTGCTGCAACTCTGTAGAGCAGTAGTCACACTGATGAAATTAACAAAGTGAAACTTAGATCACTTGGCCAGAAAACTTGGATTTCTGCAAGCTGGGAGGTGGATACTCAGAAACGACCAGATGATTTTCCACCACTCTAGTAGTTGGTAAATCCATCTCGGTGGACTTAATTCAAACAGCATAGTTGATAATTTGTTAGAGGCTGTTACCAGTGGTAGACTTTGATCATACCTGACTTAAGTAGGTGAACAGCAAGACCAGGAAGAGAAAGAAAAGGGGGTTACATCTTAACACGTTGTCTTCTTTAACTAAACCTTTGTGTTAAAGTCTACACTTAGAATTTGGACTTTTTTTTTTTTTTCTTGGGCATTTTTTTTGCATAAACACACGTATATATGCAGGCTTAGGTATTATATTGTGGACTTACCAATGTTACTCTCAAAAGCTCTGAGTAGTAGTGTGAAAGTAACTCTTCTATATACTCACTTTCCATAAATACCACTAGAATGTTACAACTTCTTCTACAGTTTCAAACCTCAGTTCCCACTATTAGACCTTCATGCTGCTTGCCAGAAGGCCAGAGAGGCTTTCCAAGGTTAGAAAGCTTTAAACACCAGCAGCAGCAGCAGCAAAGACTGTGTCAGCGCCTTAAGGAAGAGAAAATCCATGCTCTAATATTGTGTGCCTGAGCTTCTGTACACAGTGTCAGGTGGACTTTCCTAACTATAGATAGTCTGATAACAATATCATGGTCAGTGTGGTACTGATGGGTTTCGTGCTTGACTGAATTGTATTCTGGAGCTAGAAAACTGAACTGGATGGTGAGAGCTTAGATACGAGAGGAAGTTTAGGGTCATAATGGTCAGACCTAAGTGGGAGCTACTTCACCTTAGGATGAATCTAAGAGTTGCTTCTCTGTAGCACTCAAAAGCACCAGATACCAGGTTTTGCTGATGAGAGGTAATTCTGGTTCTTTCTAGTTAAATCGGTTTGTTGCTAAATAATATAATCTTCACTTTTAGGCATTGCAGTGTTGAAATTCAGAGAGGTGGCTGGCATAGAATCATTCTCAGGGGGAACAGGAAGGAACTGTGTTATTCAAGGTCATTTCTTCTGAGACACGTGCATGAAGAACAGGATGCGAATTGTGTGTACACATAGAAAAATAGTGACTATTGCACAGTGGAATTCCCTCTGAACACAGCAGAGGTCATAAGGTGCATAGCTTTACATGTTGACCCTCACTGGGGTTTATTGATTTGAAGCTATCAGCTGCTTAACAGTCCAGACCGATACACTCATAATATGTTAATTTGGATTTATGAAACAGGTAGAAATATCTAGTTCTCATACCCTTTGAAAAAATAAAATTTAGGTTTAACTTATTTTAGTAAACTAACAAAGGCAATCCTTTCTCAAATACAGAACTTGTTTGCTTTCAGTAAGGCAAAATATGTTTTCTCCCAACAGTTTTCGGTGAACAGTTGGCTGTGAGAGTCAACAGGCCATTAATGAGGAGATTCAGAGAGCAACGGGCATCTTTCAGGGAACAGTGTGCTTTTAACTTGCTTTCTTTGGTGCCAGAGAGTATCCTTAAAGCACTGGTTTCACATTCTGTCTGCTGTGCTGGTTGTAGCGCTTCTCTGACCCTTTGTGAGGCCAATCTAGTGTACAAAGTTGTCAACTTGCTGTAATGGAACAGCTCTGTTGGAAAGAATGCGGGAGGAGGTGGGAATGCCACAGCGAGTGGGTAGAGCCTGCCTGTCAGCTGAAGAGACCTGTCCTGTGCAACCATCTGGAAATGCTCTCTGTGGTAAAAGAATCATTTGTTAGGTGAAGTAGTAGTTCTGGTCATTCTTATCAGCAGAGAAATCAGGGACTCTTGATGTTTACAGCGATATGTCATTGCTCAATAGGGCCGTGACAGAAGTGCTCTTTATGTCTCTTTGTGGCATCACTGATGTGACATTGAATACCTGTTTCTGTTAGTTCTGGGTTTTTGTGCTGCATGAATGAATTCAATCAAATATTGCTTTTATAGATAGGAAATTGTTTGTGGTTTTTTTTTCCTTTTTAATCACTTGAATTCTTATACTTTATGTGTAGAAAATGTTCTAATACTACATAAACTCTGGTTATGGTCATATTGTGACCTCTTTATTAGAAAAAATAATTTAATTTTTGGTATCTTTTGGAACTTTATGTAGAAAAGCATTAACTTTTGAAGATTTTGACCAAGAACAAAGATAGGTGACTCAGACTTACTGCAAAATTGCATATTTGCAGTATCCCTGCATCAGTACTTTCAGTTGGTATTTTCTAACGATGATGTCTGGTATGTATGTGTTATGTTCTTGCAGGTTTCCTGGATGGTGGTTGATGCAGAAATAATTAACAAAAGCTCACATATTCTATATAATTGGACATTTTATGTTCATTTCCTGAATAGAAATAAAAGGAGGAGTAAAGTGAAGATAACGTGCATCTGTCAATAAGCAGATGAAATACTTGATTTTTATTTCTATTTCTATTTAATCATGTGGTTAACTGAATGGCATTAAAATAGACATCTGTTCTTTAGAGGGAGGGATTTATGCTCACTTCTTTGTCTACAAAAAAAATCTTGCAACTTTTAGTTGTAAGAAAACATGCAAAATAGAGAATAAAGAAGGTGAAAGACCTATTGAAATGTTACAGTAATTATGAAATAGAAAATGCCTTTTCTCTCATGACTAGACAGTAGACTGCTAAATGGTTGGCTTTATTCAACTTGGGTAGCAAACTCATACCTATGTCTATTATGATGGGGTTTTTTCCTTTAATCTAGAGCACCAAAGGAACATCCATGTTAGGTTCAATAGGAGCAAATGACTTGGTTAAGTCATTGTTGGACATTATTAAATCTCTTCTGCTCAACCTATGTTTAACTTGTTCAAAATTCAGATTGAATTTTTCCATTTCTAAGTCTCCACTTTGAGGAAGATTATCCTTAACAGTTTGTATGTTGTTTTAGCATTAACTTTTTAGGTTAAAGACACATCCTCCCATAGTTTAACTGTGTCTATTTCCTAGAAATCTTGAAAATATTGCAAGATGTGTCTTGAGTTTTTATAACGTGATCAAGCAGGTAACATTCTTGTTGCTTTTTCTGTTGGTCTCAGTCTTTCTCTTGCATCAGATGAAATCTGTCCTTCATCCTCTTTCAATTTATTCTGGCTTCATTTTGCAACATGGCAAAGTTTCTAGAATGTAATTTTATAATTTGTCTTGTAAATTTGAGTTCTTTAAGCAATAGTATAATAAGGTTTTTTGTCCTTGTCAGCAGATATATGCAGAGTCTGTCGGTCTGAAGGAACTCCTGAGAAACCCCTCTACCATCCATGTGTGTGTACTGGCAGTATTAAATTTATTCATCAGGAATGGTGAGTTCTGTGCCTGTAGCTTTCTTAATTTTTTTTTTCTAACTAAAATACAATAACATGTTTCTAAAAACACTACTTCCAGGGTCTTTAGGTTAACTAGTAAGAAAAATCCAATTTTCAGTGGAAATGTGTTAGGGGTTTGGATGTTTTTTACATAATGATCCATTACAATTCACAAAAAACATTAATTATATGTTTGGGACCAGTGTTCTGATCATATGTCAGCTTTATGAAAACTAAGCAGAAAAATGAGTATGTTGAGGCATTTTCTGCCCACTTAAAGCTATGAATAGAAAGAACATCTAAACTCATAGCCAGAAATAAAAATACCCTAATACTTTTTACTAATTTTGAGGTGTGTGTTTTATCAGGAAGTGCTAAACTGTAGTTCTGGTCTACAGCACACATTCCTTTTGATGGTATTTTAATAGCCATTCTTTCACAAATACTACAGTTCTAAATCTTAGCTGTGTATATCTTGAAGTATTAATAAGAACTGGTGTTACTAGTGGGTGTCCATGCCAGGATGTCTGCTTTGATCAATGACGTACTTAGAGAATTTCCTTTATCAATAATGTAAGTGATATGTGTCAGCTTACCTTTTTTTACATGTTAAAACTTCCTTGATGGCCTAAATGGATTTAATGAACATGCTAATTTAAGTCCTGCTTGACAGTACCAATATCCTGACTTTTGCTTGAAAACAGAGAATTGGTGTTTTCCTTAGTGGAGGGATAGGGCAGAGAGATATATAACATGTTAATATGATCACTTTTTATTGCAGCTTAGTTCAGTGGCTTAAACACAGCAGAAAAGAATACTGTGAATTATGTAAGCACAGATTTGCTTTCACACCAAGTAAGTATGTTTTACCGCTCCTATTTTTTCAGAATTTCTTTTTCTCTTAGTATGTATGAAGTGATTACTTTTTCATTCAGCATGATAGATCCAAACTTGTGTTTTAACCTCTATATTCTTGTTTGAATTGCAGTTCTTATGCATGTTATTGGAGCCTGTGTGAAATGTTTAAATAATGGATAATTTGGTTCTTTCATAATCTTGTGTGAGACATAAAAGAAGTATTACTCTGTACCTTTTCTGACAGCCTGAGTCCCATTCTTTTGTTGCCAGTATTACAGAGTATGGCATGTTTTCAGCTTCCTTGATAAATTTGAGTGTTTGCAAGTCAGAATGGTAAAGTGAAACCACAGCAAAATTTGAATTTGAACACCAGTTTTCAGTTAGCTTTGAATGATCTGGCTGCAACGCTTCCACTTGACTTCTGTCAGTTTCAGTTCAAATGATCTTGACAGATTATGCAAATTATGATTATTCCCCTTACCTTTCAGTCAAGATACAGTAACTACCCAGTATTACATTGCCTTATATGTTAGATACAACTAAATAGGTTAGGCAACTTATGATGAGGAATTACTATATCTTTACATAGTTCCCAGAGATTCTTAATTACATATTAACTTATTTCTACACCTAGAAATAGGTGAGGTCCTTTGGCTTGGTGGCAGGCTACGCTAGTTATTTAGTTTTGCAAACTTACTGCCTGTTGAGCAGGTAGTGGGTTTTATGCTACATTTTTCTCTTTACATTTACTTGTGCTGATTTGTTCCTTACAACTGCTGAACTCAGTTCTTCCTGTTGAAGATATGTAATTTTTTTTTTTTAACTGATGACTATCCGCACTGTAGAAGCTGTCTTGAGTTGGGAAAGATAATGGTTTGACTGTTTCAGGTGTGTAGTACAATAAAAATCGAAGTTCCTTTTCAGGGTAGCTGGTCGCTCATCCCATCTCCTGCTTCCCTTTCACCTTTTTTCGTGGTTTTTGGTTTTTTTTTAGTTTTTTCCCTACTAGTTTTGTACTTTGGTAGAGAAAACTGAGGCTAAGGTCATTTAGTTCATGTATCTTCTTTTCCAAAAATCTCATGGTCTACCTTCCTTCTATATGTTGAAACTCAGTATTTTGCATGTCTGCCAACAATTAAACACATTAGACCAGCAGTGAAATATACAATATTAAGTCTGTCTTATGAGGATAATAGCATATTTTATGTTGAAATGCTTCAGGTTATTATTTTTAAATACTGCAGAGACCTGTATAAGGAATATAGGACAGAGATCATCTGCTTGCAGGTTTTATTTGTTAAACATTTTTATAAAGGTATTACATTGGTTCTTTCTGGAAGCTTTGCAAATTAAGAGTGATCCCCAGTTATTAGCCACTTTCAAACTTGCATTCTACCACCAGGTCCTGTACAGAACTTAGTGTGCAAGACCAGAAAATGGCATTTCAGTGTTTTATTAGTTGTTAAGAAGAAAGAAGACTTTCTAGTTTTGTATAAAAAAAGCAAAACAAATCACAAAGGTGTATAGTGTTTTCCTTGGGATATAGGAAAAAAGAGGATGAGACATTCTAAATGAAATACTTTACACGCGTGTTACTATTGATAAGAGAAAGCTTAGTCACTGCCCTTATCAACAGAGGTGTTCCTGCAGAAGTTAATCCTTGACTGATGCAGCTGTCAGCAGCACAGTCTGTAATGTAATTGTAGGTTACAGACCTGAGAAAACACAGTTGAGTTACTGTGGCATAACAAGTTACCATTTGTCATAGGAGCTCTGACATTGGTAGTAAGTGAACCTCTTTCTTCCTCATGCAATAGAGTACTTTCTTCACATTCAGCCTCTAGGAAAGGTCTCCTTATCCTCCTGTCACACACTTACCACTCACCCGACTGAGCAGCCTGAACTGATAATGTTTTCTTCTTGGCTTTCCACATTGCAGTGTGCTTTTCTTTTTGTACCTGGCTGCACACAGTGATAGCACATGTCAGGTCCCCTGCACAGATTCCTCCTTCCCTCTCTACCCAGTGTGTCTTGTTTCATTGTTTCCTTCCACCCAGGGCTTGTGCAGTTACAGTTTCCTTGGTTTGTCTTACCCCTCTTTCTTTGAAACATAATACGGCTTTCCAGTCTGGAAGCTGGGTCTGCCTGTGGTAGCTGGGGAAGAGTTAGAGGTGCTGGAGAGAATGATAAGGCAGAAAAGGGATTGATGTATATGCCAGTCGTGGCAAGCAAAGTTGAATCTGGCGTTTAACTGTGGCAGGTGTAACACACTTTCAGATAAGTTAATTCTGCACGGGATGTGTTCAAATAAACGCAGGTATGTAGTTAATATCTGCGCTTCAACAGACAGGCACTAAGTGGAGAATAATAGTGCAGGAATACCAGCAACCCTTCTCTTATTGAACTTGGTTTGCTTGTTAAGGCTGTTGCTGTCATTCTGTCAAAAATGATCCCTTGCTAGTGTAACTTTCTGTGTATGAAGTATTCATACACATAAGTTTATTTATTCTTTAAGCTGTGTAACATCTTGTGATTTCTTTAGTACCTGAACTTTTAGTTTAGCTACTGTTTGGAAGGAAGGAAAGTGGAGAAGGTTCAACTTGCATCTTGGCAAGACTACAAAGGAATGGATTTTTCTTTTGAATAATAGCATCATTCTCCAAATGTGTTTAGTCATGTAGGCAAACAAGTCTATTTTAAAATGAATGCTTTAAAGCTAAATTTTTTATGTTTTAAATTTACTTCCTTTTCTGTGGTTCTTCAACTTATGAATGAATACAAATATTAAAAATAAAAATAGCTTTGGACATTTTTTAATTATGTCAAGATGCTTTTTCATTCTTAAATAATAAGTTTTCTGAGTTTTTAAAGGTCAACTGCTATGTGTTCTTTCCCGCCCCATGTGTGCTTTCCTTTGCTATGTGCAAGGATACACTTCTATTGATGTCACACTAAACATTAATAAAGAAATGAAAGAAGGTGCGTCTGTATTTCCCAAGAAAATACAGTTTTCAAAACTTCTTTCTGTAGAAGGTAACCTTAACATAAATATTGTCAAAAACACAAATATGGAAGCAGACTTACCTGATTCTTTGACTGGAGATTGGGATGGGTTCATTTCTCTGCTTCCTGTGCAGCTTCATTTCTGGTAAGTGATTGATACAGTGGCACAAGCTTAGCTAATACAAAGATTGTAAAAACGAAGAAAGTCCTATGGGCAGGGTGTTCTTCTGTTTATGAATTATTATAATCTGACATAAGCTTTTGATTTGTGCATGCAAAGTTACTAATTGAAGGCTTGAATGCACTAGGACCTCACTATTTGTTTTGTTCCAGTCCTGGTTTGTTACTGTTCTTCCTTTCTTGTTGTTTGCTGCCCTGTTCATCTGTAGCTGTTAATATGAAAATTTGTTGGATCAGGAGGACAAATGATTGATGGTTCCTGTGAATCATTTGGATTGATTGAGCTCCTAAACTAGCTTATAGCACATTGAGATTCTCCACGTTCAATACTTAAGGTTGGGTTTTTTCAATTAACTCATTAATTTTCAATTAATCCAAGCCCAGATATTTCCTGATTATCTTAAAACCTTCGAGATAAGACTAGCATGGAAAGAGTTCATGGTTCATAGATTTTAAGGTAAAGAAAAAGGAGTATCACTCTGACATAATTCAGTATTCAGTTATATATTCATATTTGTAAGTAACTTGTGCAAAAAACATCACTTAATAATTGCATGTTTTTGTAGGAACACTTCCAAACTTTCTGATCTTTATTTTTTTTTCAATCTTTAAGAAGCTTTGTAATTATGCTTGGTGACCCATTTTGTTGGGTTTATCCATTATCATGTAATTAGGATTTTATTGGAGGATATAATGGGCTGACTTTTTACCTGTTCATTTTGGCAAACTTTAACACAGTAGTCCATAGCTTCAGCATTTCTAGAAAGTCTAATTTGGAAAAACAAACTTCTGAAACCAAGCCCTACATTCTGGCACAGAATGCAGTATGTCTTCTGCCAGTTCCAGGGTGCAGAGTATACACGCAGTTGAGATTTATATGAACCATTTCATGTGTTTGTTAGACCTGTGGCTTGCATGAGAAGGGGTCGAGTTTTTCGCCTTTTGCCTTAGCGATCTACAGCAAAGTCTGCATGTGTCTCAAGGGTGTGAAACACAGAAACATAGAATGGTTTGGGTTGGAAGGGTCTCTTGAAGATCGTCTTGTCCAACTTAATAACTCAAAAGCACTCTTTTGCCAAACCCGTGCTTTTAACCCATGAGCTATTAAATAAATAGTTCTTACTTATGAGTTATATGGTCTTATTTCATGGTCAGTGCACAAGGATGACTGCGGTGGCAAATAAATTGCTTGCAAGTGTAATAGTAAATCGAAAATCTATGGGTAAGAGGACTGTGAACATGGAGATTCTGTGAAGTAGGCTAAATGGCAGTTTCTAAAGGTAGCTCTGTGTTTTTCCTACCTCATTTATGTCAGTGCAATAGCAGATTTTTGTCATGCCATCTGCTTTGGAGAAGTAAAATCAATATTTGTATTCCTAGAAAAGTTAGGCTTAGAGGAGGGGAAGGAAGGGTGGAACAAACCCCACCTCCTGAAAATAGCCAGATACCCAAATTTAGTATTCACAACTTCAATAGCAGTTAGCTGCATGGGTGTGACCTGAGTATCCAAAAAGCTTTCTAGTAGTTTTTCTGAGGCCTGTACAGCTCAAAGAAATTGAACTAAACCTATTAAAAGCTCAACCAAAGTCTGTTTGAATTTCATGCTGTAATAAAAAAAAACCCTATTGTTTTAATTGGTCTCTAGTAGAAAGATTTTTATTTGGCGAAACTCTGGTAGATAAAGCAGGAAGTTGCTTTCTCAAACTGCCTTAGGAAAGATGACTGGTATGGGAATTAAGGGATGGAGGAAGGATGAGGAGGACAAGTCGAAAGGGAGTGAAGAGGATTCATGCTATGGGTCAAAGTCTCAGGCTTCAAAGTGGTGGTGTGGAGTGGATAAAAGGAATGTTGAGAGAAAATGGCAGTAGATGACAGACACAAGCAGGGGGATTAGCTATGAAAATCACTGACAGCAGGCTTCAGTGCTGCAGTGTGCTTGCACACCAGGGTTCCTGTCATGCTAGGAATTCTTGCATTTCACCCACTAGAATGTTGTAGTATGTAGAAGGGCTTTATCTTATCATCATGGCCTAAAGCTTCTAGTGGTAGACGCTTTATATATTTTGAGGTGCAATAATGCACAGGAAAAATAGCATTCTTCCCCATCTCTACCTCCACCTCCTGAAATCATAAAAAATCATCAAATTGTTAAAATGTGGGAGATACAGCTTATTTTCTGAGTGGTAGCTACATTGTGCTTTTATTTGAATGCTCTAATCCTAGAGCCTTTAGAAAAGTGAATATGTAGAATTGCTAACATTTTTAACCACTTCAGCTTCACTGAGTTAGGATGACCATTCTTTTTACAGTTCCCTGTGTGAGTGATCAGTAATTCCTGAAAGAGGCTTCTTTTTTTTTTTTTTTGTTACAAGTACCTCCAACTCCTAACAAATCATTAATACAAAGTTACTGTTTTCCGTGTAGTACTTGTTGCAGTTCCAAAGGGTTGATCAAAATACATTTTTTGAAAATCAAAAAGATTTCAAAGTATCTGATGAGTTGTCTTGAGTAGTACCATAAATATGTAACAGATTACACTGTAAGTACATATTCTTTTGCACCCTTAACAAAGGTTTCTTTCTTCTCTGGCAGAAATTTTCCAGAATGTTTGTTCAGTATGAACTGGGAGATCATTAGTAAGACTTCAGTTGGCATTTTCTATGGTACCAAATTGTGTACTAAATCTGTTTCAGTAACAAGAAATTGTAAATTGGTAGACAGTGTCAAAATATGTTTGTGTCCTGCTATCAATTTCCTGCTAAGTTGTCACAGGTACACTTCCCTAGTGTTATACTTTTAGTCCTTTCTTTCATGAATTGCAGTTCCTTGCCAGCTACCTGGTGAATAAGGAGCTTTGAAATTTAAAACCAGTTACTATTTGTCTAAAGGTTACTTTGTGTCAAATATAATCCACATCATGTTGAAGTGCACCACATCTCTCCTCCTTCTTTGACTACTTCTGCAAGTTTATACTGCTTTTCCCTGTCCTTGAGTTCTCTTTACAATACAGAAATGTAGGGAAGTAGCCCTGGAGAGAAAAGAAGAATTCCTTTCTCCTGTAGAGGCTTCTTCACTGAGACTTGTAAAAGGACGGTTAGGAAAAGGGGATGCAGGTAGACAGTAGAAAGCAGTATTTCTTAGACTCTTAAAGGATTACCCATGAGAGGGAGGGAAAACTTCTTTTCTGTTTGTTCTTGTAGAAATTGAGTTTCCGTATGTAGTTAGAAGTGTATGAGGTTTTAAAAAATAGTCCCTTACGGTAAAGTCTTCAAGCACAGGTGTTTCCAACATAACAGGCATCCAAGCAACCCTGTCTTTGTACAACTTCCCACTGTAGTTTATCTTTTTTTATTCAAAGCTATTACTGGTAGTGTGCGTTACCAATTCTTAGTATACATATGTGTGTAGAAACTAAGCAAATGTCGTTAAATTGTTAGATGTTTTCCAATTGTTTGCAAAAGAAGAAACCTCATCACTGTTTTTCTTGGCTTTTGAGTAGGGATGGGCTTATGCAATATACAGGTGTTGAATTTAAAAAGTCAAGACAATTTACTGTTATGAAAATATCTATACAAGGTGAGAGATTTGCATTTTGTTCTGTAATAGGAATGTTGTTTAAAGAAATCTTTCACGGTATGAAATAGATAACTGTTGAAAGTAAAAGTCATTACATGTGAATTTCAATGTATGTAGATACTTAATCAGCTCCCTTCAATTTTCCTCTCTGTGTTCCGCTTTTATTTTGCAGGGGTTTTTTTGTGTGTGTGCTGTTGGATAGCAAATGGAATCTAAATTATCTAGCATAAACAAATGGACAGCTTGCAAAATTGCAAATTGCTGTTGTTCCTTGTGCTCTTTCCATGAACTAGGTTTATAAAAATAGACAGAGGTATCTTTGAAGTACTGTTGGGTGGAAGGGCTACTGCATTTAGAATCTGCTTTTTCATGAGCTTATTTTGAGGTAATTGGAGTTTATTTAATTGATAAGTAAAGCTATTAAGAAAACTTAATTCTTAAGTCAAAAACTAGCATGGAGTTGATTAATTTTCCCATTCCACCCAGTAAATGGTAACAAATGTGAAATTTCTTTTTTGTTTGTTTGGAGTCATCTCTTGAGAATCTGTAAAATATGCCTATTCCTCTGGTTAGCTTTTGACAGATACAAGTATTTTGTAGTTGGCAGCACCTTCACATAAATGCTTCCTTACAGGACAAATGGTTTCATAAATGCCTTTTCTACACAGTTTATTCCCCAGATATGCCTTCACGGCTTCCCATCCAAGACATCTTTGCTGGACTGGTTACAAGTATTGGCACAGCAATACGATACTGGTTTCATTATACACTTGTGGCCTTTGCATGGTTGGGAGTAGTACCTCTTACTGCATGTAAGTATTAATTTGTTGTACGTAATACTCTTGTACACAGGGAAATAGACCACTTTCTGCAGCAAAGTTTTGTGAGACCATTACTGGTTTGTTTTAAAAAAAAAAAAATCGAAGCCATTATTTCATTTATTTTCACTCAGTTCTACCTATTTGACCCTTAAGCCAGTAATGCAATGCAGGAAGGTGTCAAGACACAGGAGAAAATGCGTGAAAGGGCTTTTAAATTTCTTATTCCAATAAAATCCCTCTTTTCAAGTATCTTCTTTAAAAACTACATGGAAGTTTTTATTTGATGCCATTTATTAATATTAGGATAGAAGAATTGTCCTGTTCTTTCTAAGAATCTATAAATGAAAGTGAAGTATTTATCTTTTTCTATGAAAAGTAAAATTCCTTAGCCAAATTACTTTGTTTACATTTTTAAAGAGTTTTACTAAGTCATTAAGTAGTAATTTAACAAAAGAGAGTGCACATTTAAATTACTGTAGTATCCATTTTGAAATTCGCTTTCCAAATATGGATGGAAAGAGAACTATTGATGTTTCAACAAGCTAAAAATATAGAGAAGATGGAGAAAGGTAAAAGGGATATAGTGTTCAGTCAAGGAAATGATTGGAAGTGCATCTTTACAAACCATAATATACCCATTGAACAGTAGAGCAGGGAGTAGATGCATCTCCCCAGACAGCTTCTCAGTATGTTCTATGCTTTTATTTGTAGCTGGCACAGGCTTAGTTTGAGAGTAGCACAATACTGGCATCACCTAATTTTCTGAAGCAGACTGTATACACTGATAGCCTGCTTCTTAAGCTTATGTGACCAAAAAATCATGGTAAATGGCTAACATTAACTAGCACCAAGTTTTAATCCATGAAACAGTTATTTAAAACAGATAATGAAATGGTGATGATCCTTGCTGTATGATATCATTATACCGGAAGGTTATACAGGTTCAAAATATGAGTGAACAAATTAATGCGGGGGAAAAAAGTCCATCAAGGATTAATTAACAGTGAGATACTATGGCATAGGAAGTGAGCTGCTTTGCATGAAGCATATGAGAATGTACTGAGGAAGTATTGCTGGAAGTGTCTTTAACCTGTTTCCATATTCTTCCTTAGACTTCCCTTATTGTGACCATGCTGGAGACAGGCCTAGATGAATCTTGAGTCTAATCTAGTATGGCAATGCTTACACTTTGAATGTATACTTTTCAAGAATATGCTACTAGAATAAATACAGCTTTCTTCCACTGGTTGTGTATGTTCTTGGGTTCTGTTCATTCTCTGAAAGTTGAGATTTTCTTCCTTGCCATAAATTTAGTTGGACATCAGGTGAAACAAGGGTACATGTGGTCCAAGTGAGGCTATAACCAAAATCAAATTTATACCAGGCTTCTGTTTATTCATGCAGGTCGTATCTACAAGTGCTTGTTTACTGGCTCTGTGAGCTCACTACTGACACTGCCATTAGATATTCTGTCAACGTAAGTACCTAAACAGTTTGATACTAAGTACTGTTTTAGTCAGATTGCCCTGCAAATGGTTACTTTGGAACTTGATGTCCCTTTCATCCAGTTATGCTTGTTACCTTCCACCATCTTACCTGAGCAACTGCCCGTTAGTTACGCTTTGCATAATGAGATGTATGGCCAGCAGCATTACAGTAGAAATCATTTCACTTTGAAGCTCCCTTATTTGGGTTTTTTGGAGCTGGAAAACTCACTTTACAAAGTGGGCCCTGGGTAATAGAGATTTGTATTTGATGTAAAGAAAACTTAGGCTGCAAAGTAACACATTATTAAAAAAATTGATTTCCTACAGTTTAAATAAGATACTGCATAATAGAATATTAATAAATGTGTTGCTAATAATGTCACATTCTGTTTTCTTTGTTGCATTTTTATACTTTGAATTTCATTTTATTCATTCTGAGTCTCTTACACGATAGGGATTATTTTTTATCAGATTTCCTTCTAGCTGATACTTGGATTTTTAATGCTTCAGTCACCATCTGCTGTTACATATTGTCTGTTTTTGTCCTTTTTAAATCAGTTTTACTTAAATAATCAGTAAATACCAAACAATAGAATTTCAGGCTGGTTCTTACTTTTTCATTATCTTGAACGTGAGGAACTGAAACTCAGTTTAGGTAGAGTCAGTTGCACATCAAGCAAATTTTGAATGAACGTTCTATGCGGGTCAGCTAAGTCGTCTCTGTTGAGCTATTTGATCTGAGATCTCGGGTCATGTTACATTTAATTTTTACCGATGAAGAGACGTGTGCTTTGGTGTAATATGAGTATTTTTCCTGTTATCTATGTAGTGTAGACTCTATTTTTATTTTTCTGAGAAGAATCTGAAACAAATGAATCTGAGCACCTCTTCTTGTGTCTGTTGCAAGCTAGGGAGAAAATAAAGGACTCAAGTATTTGTCAGATTTTTAATGGCCTGTGAAACTGTGCTTTGACATTTATTTCTTTGACAGAGACAATCACAGTAGCCTCTTTTCATTGTGGATTTCATGTCCCTGTTTTATTCACTGTGCTGTGCAGGCACAACTGTGTGGCTGCAAGGAGAACCAGACTGATGCTTCTTTGGGCATGATGAAGTACTAGTGTGGCATGTTTCTTACTTATTATTAAAGACTATACTGTAGTTTTCTGAGCAAATTCTCTGTAGTCAAGGAGTAGTGCAAGGGTGGAAACAAGTGGGAGGAGGTACCTGAAATTAGGGATGAGGGTTGCTTAAGATGGTTTAAGTACCTCTCATTGCATGAAACCCTAGTTTCAGTTGGCTGGCTGAACTTTGTTTCGCTGCTGCTTTACAGTTATGTATGACCTGATAGATTAGGGTTTTTAAAATACAGAGATAATATCTGGGGTAAAATACTACCTGAAATGTAGAGAAGTTGAAGGGAAACCCTGAAGTTCCATTCTTCTGGTTAGTTTAGCTCAGCAGATAAAATGCTTCAGTGGACTGGATATTATGCACCTAGATATTTAAAAAAACCTTTTACTGTATTAAACCATTTGCCTAGTGACGATGGTCACTATTTAGTAGCTTTGCTATTCTTAAAGATTGTTTTTCCTGAGATACTCTTTAAAATTTTCTTAATATTTGGTCAGATCCTGTTTTGCAAGAACATTTACTACAGTATTAATGTCACAAACCAAACCAGAGGGGAATAAAACCTTTTCCAAATCAATGTGTATCCTGGCACTTTAAACCATTTGTATACAGGTACATACAGCCTTTCTAAAATAAGCCTTCTTCAAACAGATTTTTTAAAATTAAATTAAAATTATGTCTAGATACTTTCTTCACCTAGGCACATAAAGTCAGTTTTTTGCACAAATGCCAGTTTATTTGTTAATTTGGACTAGAAGGATCTGTTTGTGATAATTAACAATGAGTTTAGTTTTATTAGCAAAATATTTTTGTCATTAGTGCTTTTTTTTTTTTTTCTTTAACAGGGAGAACTTACTGGCTGATTGTTTGCAGGGCTGTTTTGTGGTGACATGCACTCTATGTGCATTTATCAGCCTTGTTTGGTTACGTGAACAGATTGTCCATGGAGGAGCACCACAGTGGTTAGAACAAAATCAACAACAGCCACTCAATGGTGTTGGTCAACAAAATGAGGTAAAACTTAGCTACTCAGTAGTTCATGGTAAATTTAGAAAATGTGATTTTGTGATTAAATAAATGACCAGAATCCAGTGATGTTGTTTTACTGGATGGTATCTTTGTTAGCAGAAGTTGAACATGTGTTCTTGTATAAACTTTGTGACACCACTGTTATGTTTTTGAAGTTGTTTGTATTGTATAACATTGTTTAGAGTCTTATGTCTCTATCTTCACCTTTTTTAAGATGATTTTGTGCATATAAAGCAGAATTCTCAGGCATAGTTAATGAAGAATAAGCTCGCTTTTGTCTTTTTCATGAGTATTTCAGTAGTTTGTGAGGTAACAACTCACTCTTCTCAAACCAGTTGGAAGTTTTGTTGAAACTACTGAAAGTGAAACTTCTCTGCCCTCCCCTCAGCCCCAACACACACATGCATCCCTTTAGTGCTTACAGAAGCCTCCTGGTGGGAGGAGAGATGATACAAGCAATACATGCATAGGAAGGAAATCATTCTAAATTTTGGGTTCTTTTAATAAATGTCAGGGTTTTTAAAGGCAGAGGTAGAAATTCTTGTTTTGGTGACTGGCTTGCTTGGCCTCGAATTATCATCTTTCAAATATAATGATAGTTTTCATAAGATGAAGAGAGTTCCCCTCTGTTGAGCACTGGTGAGGCCATATCTGGACTGCTGTATCCAGTTCTAGGCTCCCCCAGTACAAGAGAGCCATGGACATACTGGAGTGAGTTCAGTGAAGAGCCAACAAAAGTTATTAAAGGACTGCAGCATCTGACATATGATGAGGGGTTGAGAGAGTTGGAATTGTTCAGCCTGGAGATGAGAATGCTCAAGGATCTTCTTAGTCTATTACTATAAATGCCTGATAGGAGGGTGTAAAGAAGACACAGAGTTGTTTTGGTAGTATTGAGTGACAGAACATCAGGCAGTAGGCTCAAATTAAAATACAGGAAATTCCATTCAGACAAAAAAAAGTGTGGGTTTTTAACTGTGATCAGCTGCAGGAACAGGTTGGGAAGAGAGGTTGTAAAGTTTCCACCTCTGGAGTTACTCAAAAGCCAACAGGAAACAGCACTGCTCAGCCTGCTGTAGCTCACCCTGCTTTCGGTTGTGTTCACTACATGATCTCTGGAGGTCCTGTCCTACCTCAGCTACTCTGTAAAGAAATTTGAATGTTTCTTTTCCTGTTTTTAAAGGTTTAGTGGTCCGAAATGTAATGCTTGTCTAAGACCTATATTATTGACAATTTTTAATACTATTCAGTTTCATATACATACAGGATAAAAGTATGGAGAGAGGTTGAGTTTAACAGAATATTAAATCCTGTTTCCGCAGGCTCAGGCTGTTGTAAATGGAGGTGTTGAAAATGCTGTGCTTGACCAACCTGCTAACCCAGCTGCTGAGAATGTAGTTGTAGGAGAGAACCCTGAAATTCAAGAAGAACAGGTAGATGAAGAGGAGGAGGATAATGAAGATGAGGAAGATGCTGTAGTAGAAGATGCAGCAGATGCAAACAATGGAGCACAAGGTAACAGGTGACTCAAAACAGTAATGTTCTGGTTCTTATTAAATATAAATTAGACCCTTGAATATAGAACTGTCATAATTCAAGGAAGCTGTGTAAATTCCCACTCTTGCAAATTTCATTTTAAGTGCTGAAGCACTTTCTTGCTGAAAAGCTAGCAGCAGTTATAAGATGAATATTACACATTCAAGTCTTTTGTTCACTTGAAACATATCATGGAGTGGTTATGTGTTGTCTTGAGTGAGTCTAACAGCTGTAAAAATGGCCATTGTCTCCTCAGATGACATGAACTGGAACGCTTTGGAATGGGATCGAGCAGCAGAAGAGCTTACTTGGGAGCGAGTGAGTAAGAATAATTTTCTTGAATTTAATAGTTCAGACTCATACTTGAAATTATTTGTAATGTCGTGTTAAAATGCATTTGGGATAGATTGGGATATCATTCCCTCAGTAAGAGCCTTTAGTGACCTAGAAAAGTTATTATACTATAAGCAAAATGTTATTATGTTACTTGTTAACTATCAAAAAAGGCATTTCTTTGATTTCAAATGTAGTAGCCGCTTAACACGTTTTAGCGCAGACTTTTGTGAAGTCTTCAATTTGGTCAGGTTTAGAAATTAATTGCAGCTTGTTTTGAGTGTGCTGGGCCAGATTAGGAATGCACAGGTGTTGCATTAGGTATTGTTTAATACTTGATTTTTGTATTTATGGAGGCAATAGATTAAGGGAGTGAAATGGAAATTTTGGTTAATTTGCAAAAACAAATGTGTTTCTTTAAAAATGATCGAGCATTTTAATGTACCATGACTTCTGTTTTGTTTATGGATCACAAGTTCCATAATGAAGCATGAGATGCATGTGCACTGTAGTCATAGAGACTCGAGAACTAGGTTTGTGTAACTGGTCTAGAAGTAGCCAACATCCAAGTTCAAAGCTGACCACATGGAGCAAAATCTGCCTGAAGGTAGATACAGCAGCTTCATGATACTTACCAGCGTCACCAGTGCCTGAGGCAGAAGATATGAAACTACTCACTGTATTCCTGGGCTGCAGTATAGTTGTTGCCTCAGTTGCAGAGTAGGATAAATACAGTTTTCATCACAAGTGACAGGTCTTGATCTTGTTTTGTATCTACTGAAAGCTTCTTAATGTTGAGAGTTTTGAGTGCTGAGAAAGTTTTGAGAGATATTTCATGATAAAGGACATACATAAATTCAGGTACCTGAATCATTCTGTGGTTTATTTCAAGATGAAAGTGTTACATTTCTGAACCCAATTTATGTGCTGGGAAGTGTTGATGTACTCCTAATTGAAAATATTCTGTTGCCTCTCCAGGAATATAGAAATCCGTTTCCACGTATTCTCATAACCATTTCCAGTGTTATGTGCTGATGTAGGCAATAGATGTGTGTTTGGCATTTAGTATCAAAATTAGGGTAGGCTTTTTTCTCGTATTTCATCTTGTGGAAATGGCATGCAGGTTTTCTGAATTTTCAAAAATATTTGCATCTTGGTTTACTTGTAAAATACGTGCAGCTCTCATATCTTGGAACTTAGTGCAAAATCCTCATGCAAAAAAAAAAAGAGCCTTGAACCTGGAACTTTACAGCAGTTATTGTGGAGTAGGGGTGTCTGAATTGAAATAGTAAGATACCCTTGAAGTGGGGGGGAAAGGAGATTTTTTGGTTTTGGGGGTTTTTTAATAGATGCTTTATTTTTGGCTGTTCTGTGGATACTTCCCAAAGCAGCTGTGCAGTGATGAAGGATTTGTTTTCTGTCTTCTCTAGTTATAGAACAACTCTGTTCTAAACTTACAAAAATATAGTGTAGCAAATGTTCCCATTACTAGTTGCTTTTATATATAAAAGGTAAAATATTAACATACTTTTCTCAGTGCAACATAAACTGATACTTTGCAACAAGAAAGCAACAAAAAATTTGCTTTTGTGTTTTAATATTGAGTTGATTAAACTCAAGTATTTAAATAGCAGTTCAATCACTAAAATATTTTGTAAATACAAAATCTTTGTCAGAGTTTTCAAAGTCTTGGAGAGAAGTAGCCTATAAATTATTTGATTCTGTGTTTGCTTTGAAGTATATAAATACATGAGTGTTGAGATGTTCATCCCTGCCTTTGATCAACTGAGTTTACTGTGTTGAATGAGACTTAGTTTCTATCTTTAAGAATTTATGTCCTGGTTCTGTTGGTTGAGCAATAAAAAAAGCTTTTGACTGTATTGGACATTAAAGGTTGGTATGAAAGAGGCTTATTTTAGATAAGGGTTGCTTAATTTTTCTGATGAGTGAGTAAAATAAACTTTCTTATCTTCACAGATGCTTGGACTTGATGGATCTCTGGTTTTTTTAGTAAGTGCAATCCTGCATTTCAAGAATTTCTATAGAAGGCGCTTTTTTTAGTAACTTTTTTTTTTAAGTACATCATTGTATTTGAAGTCCCTATTTTTGTATCATATATTTCTTTAAAGAGGATTTCATATGATGTCATGATCGAGCAAATAGGGTTTTTAGGAGTTTCACAGAGTAGAGTTGTGAGTGCAATTTTTAAAAGGCATAGATAACTTTGGATCACGTACTCCACTGTAAATAAAAGCTAGACGCTTTTAACAAGCATACTTTGAAAATACGTACCTGTTCTAACCTTATGTTTTACTCTTTGTTACAATTAAAATAGTGTTCTCATTTAGATGGCTTTTATTTGCCCTAGTACCACCAGAACACCACTAGTGAATATATAGTGTAGGCTAGATTTTAAAATATAAGATCTTCAGTTATAAGATCTTCAGTTATGTTTCTTGACCTCATTTTTTCATAAAAGTCTCACAACTTTAATGGCTTAGGTTTACAATTATGTTATCAGTGATTGACCATAAAATTAATATCAAAAGGAGTAAAACTCCAGTGTACTTATGACTTAAGTCACATCTTAGCTAAAAGTAATATTAAAAAATAGACATGCTCTTATTTCTGTAGTCAGAGTTGCCAGTTTTGTTAAGGTGTTTGTTGTGATAAAGACTAAATGTTAGAAGTTCAGATGAAGATTTTCTCATTTATGAAACAAATATCCACACACTTCATGTAATTCTTTTTAAAGGTAGAACTTTATTGATTTTAAAATAAAAGCTTATTTTTACAAAGTAAGAGTTTTGAAGCAAGTGTGCATATCTAGCTAAATGTCCATGAATGTAAACAGGTGCTTTCGTAGTCTGTCCTTCATGTTTTAGTCTTTCTGCTAGAGCAAATTTCTTGCTCTAACAGGAGATGTTAAGTTCTGATAACAATAGGCGGCTGAAATAAGTTTAGGTACAAAAGTCAAGTCACTTATTTAAATGGCTGATACTTATGTACTGTTTCCTTGTCATCTTCCTTTCTCTTTCTCCAATACTCCTTGCAGGAACATGTCTTTTGGGTGGTGTCTTTAAATACGTTGTTCATACTTGTGTTTGGTAAGTATCATTTGCTCTTAGGTTTTAAAAAGATCCTTTGTGAAGTGTAATGCAGGTTAATTTTAAGGCTGTTCTCTCAGAATAAATGAAGATGTGACATCTAAAAATGGAACCACAAATGAACTGGGAATATGAATAATAAATATTTATTGTTTTCTAGATTTTTGATTTTAAATTTCTTAAAGTGAATAGGTTTAAAAAAGGAAATCTACCGAAAACTTAACGATGTCAACCAAAGCACAGAAAATAATATTTGTTTGTAATACTGTTAAATTAAAAGAGGAATCTCATGGAATTTAATTTGAGCAAATGCAATACTTCGAGGAATGGCTACGATATTTTTTTTTCCTTATAGTTTTCACTAGGTATAGTTACATCACTTTTTACATCAGGAATACATTTTTGGAGTTCAGTATTGGGAGGGCGGGAGGTGCACAAGAACGTAGCTGACTGTAGAGTTGTCAAATATGCTTCCATTTTGTGTCCAGAATTGCTACAGAACAACTTTCCTTAGTACATACAACTTAGACTGACTTACATTTCAGAAAATAGTAAATTCTAATCAGTGGCACATTTTACTCCATTTTCCTTGCTCCTTCCTGTAGATGCTGAAGCTGAACTGTAACTTTAAATGCTTGCAAGACTCTTTGTATTTCCAGTACAAGATAGGAATATTTTTGTGTTCTGATTCCATGTATAGTTAGTGCCAGGAAAATTTCTTAGACATAAACTTGTCACAGGTTTAAAAATGCCCAAACTGTAGGTATATATTTCTCAGTCATTTGAACCCTAAAAGGGTAAAATACCTGCCTCATTGTTGTAAGCTACTCTTGAGAATTTCTGACATTTCTCTGCTTTTGGATTATGGTGCTCAAGCTCATTAGTGTTGTTAATTTGACACAACTGTGTGTAGAAGCAGTAGCATTTTAGTGACAAGACGGAGTATTGTATACATTTGAAGAGATAGCAGATAAAAATGCCACAAAATTTTACTTGCTCTGAATTATCAGTTTAGAAAGGAATTTATGTTACTTTGGGTATTTTCAGTGGTCTTGGCAGAAGGATTTGAGGTTGAAAAACTGAAGTCATACTGTAGATAAGAAATTTTTACTGGCAAAGTAAAACTCACCAGACTGAACCAGTGATTTGAGCATCTAGATACTGAAATGAATCACCAGATCAAAAGAAAATAAGAATTAGTGTCTTGTATGTTTAATTCACAAGAAACTATAACTGTTCTAATAAGAGTTGGAAAATACTTGAGTTACTTCTTTCTGAGAATTACTCCATTTTGATCTGTAGTTATCAGAAGTTAATTGAGGTTTTTTAGCTGCTATAAAATGTAGGCTTTTTTAGTAAGTAGATAATAACCATGAAACTTCTAAATCACAGATTAAGATTCAATAATAAGTGTATAATAACTAATGAGGTTGTCATATAGATGTGTTTTCAGTAGCTCTAAGTGTGCTTTGCCAAGCGGGAAACTAACAAATAGAGAAGAGAAGGGAATGACTTTCCCAAGCAAGCTGGAGGTCTGGGAATTTAATATGTGCCTCTCAAGGCTATTTTTAGTATCTTTCCCATAAAGTAATACTGCTTAATTTACAACCGTCAAATCTCTGGTTATTTGTAATTACAGTACTGGTGAGTTCGAATGTCACAGGAGGTACTTTCTAGAAGACAGAAGGAAAGCATTTGGAACCTTAATTACTGGTCCAGAAATTGTCCTTGGACAAATTAATTCATTTCAACTTAATATTTTCTGTAGCTAATCTTAGTACTCACAGAGGAGTTTGTACTGCTTTATGCTTTTTTCTTTAAAGGGATCTATGAGAAATTCACTTTTTCAATCAAGTTATTTAAAAAACATGATAAACGGAGCGCTATATTCTCATAAAACACTGTCAAAAATACAACTTTTAAGTTATTAGTCTGATATAGGAGTTGTGAGTGTGATCTTTTTCATTTCACTTTTCTTTCATTTGTTCTTACTGACCAGGGAGAGCTCTACTCTTCCCTTTATCTTTTAACCTTATTTATCCTTTTTACCTTATTTTATCTTATTATTTTGCTTTTCCCAGTAACTGCTTATTTATGTGAAACGTTCTGATCATTGGTTAGGGTGTCCTGCTAAATCTTCTCCTAGTTGATTTTTTGTTGGTTTTGTTTGCTTTTGTTTTGCTTTGTTGTGGGGTTTTTTACATATTGGTCATATGGAACTGAGGATGAGAGAGAAAACTATCAGGCTTTTCATTTAAGGGAATGTTTATTCTATGGTAATTCTCAGAGTGAAAATAAAAGGAGAAAATACAAGCTTGCCATTAGTGCAGCCCCTCTCCTTTATATTGTTTTCCTCTACTCCTGAAAAAAAAAATAGACATTGCATTCTGTAGTCATTCATAGCTTGGTTAGAATACCACACAGCGAGCTCAAACAACTACTTGATTTTGTTTCAAATACATGGGTGTCCAAAAATGGGCCAAGTGTTCTGGTTTTTAACACATTCTCCCTGAAACCTCAGAATTGTCAAGAGAGTTCTCGGGAATGATGACAGTTCTCAGTACATTGATTCAAAGTAAAAGTTGCTCCTCATTCCCTCACTGGAGTGCCATCTTTCTCCCCTTCCTCTTCCCTTTGCAAATTTCTGCGGGGCTTGCATTTTTCACGGTATTCTTAAGAATTAAAGCGCTAGAACTGAAGCCTTGCTAAAGCAAGTCCCATCTGACCATGGGGATGTTAAATGGCTGTTTAAGTCTTTTAGTGCATGGGAAAGAATGAATATGCAGAACAGGTTCCTGTTCTGTTCTGTTCCTCAGAACAGCAGTCTGAGACAGATACCAGCCTAGTGCATGAGACAGAGAAATTGAATTAATTTATGCACTGCAAGATGAACTAAGAAGGAAAAGACTGTCCTCTAATTCTGTGTGGTTTTATATTGTTTGTAGTATTTCAGTGTGAATTCCGATCTGATTTTTAGTGTTTGTAAAATTATAAAAATCTAACACTTGCAAATATTTGCACAGAAAGTAATTTTTTTTAGTTGTTTTCATAAAGTTGATGAGAAGTAAAATTACTACCATGTTACAATACACATCCTGCAAATAAGGCTCCATTTAGCAGTATTCATGGCCTTTCTTTCTTATACAGCATTTTGTCCATACCACATTGGTCACTTCTCCATTGTTGGCCTGGGCTTTGAGGAATATGTGAGTACTATCCTTTAATTTCAAAATGAAAAAAAACTGCCACTGTTTATTTAATCACTATATTCTTGTAGCATTTTTCCACTTCTATTTGCAAAAGTAACTTGGACTATGTCTCATTTTCAGTCCTTAAATTATCAGTCCTTTTTGAATCTATGATTGAAAATGTTACTCATTCTTTCCCACTTCCTCCATTATTTACATTTCAAGTGAGCTTTCTTACTTTTACAAAAAATGCATAGGTACTGAGGTTTTTTAACAGCCTCTTCTTCCTTGTGTACATTTTTAATTACTGAGTAATTTTCATAGTGGATGATAATAGGTAGGGAAAGCAAGGGAGTAGTGAGGTGACAATTCTTGTTTCGTATGTTTATGAAACAAATATGTAAAAACTAGAGAAACTAGTCATTCTTCTTGAATATTTGAGAAGTAGAATTTATCTTGATTACATAAAAGAGAGATGTAATCTTTTAAGAGACAGGTAAACTTTCCCCTTTTTCCCTCTTCCTTCCAGGTTCAAGCATCTCACTTTGAAGGCCTGATTACAACTATAGTGGGATATGTTCTGCTAGCAGTGACTCTAATTGTTTGTCATGTATCCTTTTGTCAGTAGTTACCTGGTTCAGATTTACATGTAAATGATTTTTCTGGCTGTGTTTTGAGGAGGCACAGACATGATGCAGGTGCAATTAATTTAACCTTTTGCTCTGCTCTTTTGGTGAAATTAGAAGAAAAAAGTGTAATACGCATCCAGCTTTTCTTGAAAAAGGTGAGAATTTGTTTCAGACTGTATGGCAAGGAAAGCTACTATTTAAAGTAGGTCTTCAGTTTTGAAACTTGCTTATTTGTGGCAGATGTTTTCAAAGGAAACCGTTTATTTCTTCAGAAAACTTTTGGATGCTTAAGAAGGGTGGTGTTATTATTTATTGATTTATTTTAGGTACATGTTTGGGGGTGTTACCCAGCACACCAGATTGTGACTTCCGGAGTCACAGCCAATTTTGAAAATACAACCCTGATAAAGTATATACTTCCTATTTCACTTCTGTCTTTTATAAAATTTCCTGTTGCTAAAAGCCACGTAACACAGTGTTTCATATTAATTAAACTATTATAAAATATTTTTCAGTATTATTTTCTTAACAAAAGTATTCAGGGCTTGGCAGCACTTGTTAAGTTCCAGCGGTCACGTCGTTTATTAGGAGTTTGCTATATTGTTGTCAAGGTAATCCTAATTTTTTTTGGGGGGGGGCAAATAAACCTCTCAATTTGAGCTTACATTATCATTTTCTTAGCAACTTTTGGATGTTCTTTTCTCTCTTTTCCTCAAGGTCTCCTTGTTAGTGGTGGTTGAAATTGGTGTGTTTCCTCTCATCTGTGGCTGGTGGCTGGATATATGTTCCTTGGTAAGAACAGAAGTAAATGGGATAAAACCTTTTTTAACACTGTTTATATTTGAAGCAAAAAAAAAGTTCTGACAAGAAGAGAGTTGTTAAATATGAACTTGACAACACTCTTCAGTTTTTATAAACATCATTTCCACAGGGAAAGGGATTTTTAGGTACTGCCTAATGCTAATTTTGTTTTTCTTTATGTTCCTAAATACAAATTAACATGCTGTTACTAAAAGAATAAAAATATAATCCTTTTTACTGCAGTTACAAGACTACGTGGTAATGAGCTTACTTATAGGCAAACTTGTGCAATGAGTATATATCTTTATATGGCCATCTTATGTGAAATGGTAATGACTTTGTGTTTTAGGTTATCCAGTCCCTTTATGTTTTGTACAAAATACATGCTGTGTTTGCTCGGAATTGAGAAGGACAGTTTTTCTGTCCTGAAAAAAAAAGAGTGCTTAATTTCAAATGGAGGATATTAATTTCTTCCAGCCTTAGCAGAAGTAGAATTTTGCTTAAGGGAATAAGTATTTGCTTCCATCACACTGCCACTTTGTTTAAACTAATTTATAACTTATGTAGGGTCTGTTAGTGTTTGAGTTGACTTTTTTCTTCTTTCTGTCAGAAGAAATAAATTAAACAGAAATTGATCTTTGTTTACTGTTGTTAATTTTTTTTTTCTCTAATTAAATGCTATAGTTATTTATGTGTTAACACCAGGCAGACATTTAAATTTGTTTAGTAGTATATATGAACTAGGGTAAACAAAATGATTAATTGTGGATGTTTGCCAAACTTCATTCATATTTGTTTACTATTTACTTTCTAGGAGATGTTTGATGCCACTCTGAAAGACAGAGAATTGAGCTTTCAGTCTGCCCCAGGTACCACAATGTTTCTGCACTGGTTAGTTGGAATGGTGTATGTCTTCTATTTTGCATCCTTCATTCTTTTACTGAGAGAGGTAAGTCTGTAAGGACAAGATTGGTATGTAACATATTTAGAGGCTTGCATCTTTAACAGTTAAATCTTTCATGTGTGGGTATTGTTGCTACTGTGTTCTATGTGTATATTGAATTTCAGCCTGTTGTTCAAAGGGCCACACTTTACTGCAGTGGAAAATTATGATTTAAAGTATATTGTGCTTAGAGATTTTTAATTTACAAAGAGTCCTTGAATTTGGGTGTTGCCTTCAAATTAATCTAAATACGTTTTAATTGTGTAAGATTGATTAAGTATTTGAAAATTAAACTTGTATTTGGTTATTTCTTCTCTACTTCTCTATGATGGTATTCCTTTGTTCTATTTCTGTGCCACTTTGTTGAATCTTATTCAAAAAATATCCCTATTATGTTAAAACTTGAAAAACAAAGGATTTTCAAGAGTTGTTTTTTGTTTCCTACTTCAGGTATTGAGACCTGGTGTCTTATGGTTTCTCAGGAATTTGAATGATCCAGACTTCAATCCTGTGCAAGAAATGATTCACTTGCCCATCTATAGACATCTCAGGAGGTTTATCTTATCAGTGGTGAGGACTTTTGTCGAAGATTTCTTTATTTGGAAAGAAAATTTCCGATGTTGGCTCCCATATACAGTACTGCCTATTTAAGGAAAAAACACTTTCACCATGAAGGTGAATTGATACTGGAACAGGTTGCCAAGAGAATCTACATCTTTTGATACTCAAAACTGAACTGGATAAGGTTCTGAGCAACCTGATGTAATTGGGTCTGCTCAGAGCAGAGTTGTGAGGGATTAGGGAGAATTGGTTGAACTCTAAAGGTCCCTTACAAAAAAAAATCTTTCTTTGATAGCTTCTCCTTATGCAAAATCACAGGAAATGTTTTCAGGTAACAAATATTTATTATCATGGATATTGTAAATCATGTAACGCTTTCATGATGCCTTCAGTTATTGCAGTAACACTGTGTGTCCAGTTCAGCTAAAATAGTGCAGCAGGGGAAAGTAACTTTCTAGTTTAATTTTGGATTGGATTCTGCTGATCTAGCCAATGGTGTCTGTTTCCAGATTATCATTGTAAGATATTGAAAGCAATGAAAGTTTTTTCCCTTCTGCTTGTTTGTTTGAAGTTTGCCAACCATTCAGTAAAGAAAGGGTTACAGACCGTCTTTGACATAAATGGCACATCAACTGTGAAAACTGACACAGCAGAAACATTCTTTGATGTACTGTATTATTATACCTGAGGTGCATGGAATATTCAAAGCTCAGAGAGAGATCTTCTGTTCAAGAACCCTTCAGTACGTGAGAGGAGCTGACCTGTCCACCTTTCAGAGCAGTTCCTTCTTGCATAATCATAATTCTTCAGCTACCTAAAACTTTGTGTCATAGCAAGTGGCCCAAATATAAGCAAAGATCTGCTTGTTACTGATGGTCTGAGATATGTTCTCACATTGTGTTGGAACAGGCAGTTACTTGAACATCACCTTTTGATTTGCTTAGGTAATGAATTCAGAACTTCCACTAGCCTCATATTAGAATATGGGACCCAGAATGGTAATCATTTACACTTTCCATTTCAAAGAATAAGTCACACCTTTCACGTTTGGTTTCTTTTTCAGTATTTTTAAGAAATGTCTTGTGTAGAACATTAAGTATTAATTTTCAAGGAGAAGGGGATTCGGTTTTTCTGTTCTACACAGTTAAACACGTATTTTTATTTTTAACATTTTTAGTCTCTAGTGGTGCATTTATATGAAATGTAAGAATGTGTTTAAAATGTACTTAATTTTTCATCTGGTTCCCTAAAGAAATGTGATTTATAAAAGTGCATGGTCTTCGTGCACCTATTAAAGACCTATTATTCAAGACCGATTAAATTTTGGTCTTTCATTCAGCTTAAAATGTGAGAAAATACAAACTGAAACATCTTTTGGTGCTTCAACAAGTTGCTTGAAAATTCAGCCACTTAGAAAAGAGAGGAATACAAAATTAGTAATCCTGGTGTTGGGGAACAGTGAAGAAAGAACTGTTTGACATTGCTCTGTCAGCAGGCCAGTCAGTGCTTATTCAGTCACAGTCCTGTTTGGCGAGAGCATTATGGTGTGCTGGTCTGCCTGGGTTGGATTTGATTTTCTTTGCACGGCAAATGTTCTTCTGCACTTTGAATTAGCAGCTGAAACAGTGTTGCCAACACAGGCCTGTGAGCTGCAGCTCGACAGTGCTTGCACAACATCAAGGCAGGCTTTTTTCCTGCTCTGCCCCACTCCCTCACCCCTCCAGTGAATAAACTGTGGTTCCAGGGTATACCTGGAACACTTGACCCAAACTGACCAAAGAAATACCGTATGACATCGTGCTCTGCAGTAAAAGCTGTGGGAAAGGAGGAAGCGGGGCCATTCATGGTTATGGTGTTTGTCTTCCTGAGTTCCCAGGAAGTTGCTAATCGTCTGTCTGCTGGTGAGAAATAGAGACTGAATTCCTCTTATTGTTTTGCTTGTGGGCACAGCTTTTGCTTTCACTACTAAACAGTCATAATCTCAGTCTTGCCTTCCTTCTGCTTGGCCTTCTCCTTCGGCAGGAGAGGGAGATGAGCGAGCAGCTGGGTAGGTATTGGGCTGTTAGCCAGGGCTAACCCACTACACAGGGAACATGTCAGAGAGATGGGTGGGGAACTAGGTTTGGTTGTTCCTGCTATGTGGACTAACTTGTTTACTTTCTCGTTGCAGATTGTCTTTGGATCAATTGTACTGCTGATGCTCTGGCTTCCTATACGCATTATTAAATATCTCCTGCCTAACTTTCTTCCATATAATGTTATGCTCTACAGGTAAGCATTTATTTTTTAAAAGTTGGGTTTCTTCAGTCTTCCTATAACTAGAAAAAGTGTATTTGTGATCTTTGAGCATTAATGGGACTTTTTTTTGCTATGTTTTGTTTTCAACTAATCTAATCTTCATTGTTTAGGAAAGTTTAAAGGGCATGGCTACATCATACAGTTTGTCAAGTGAAAAGCTACTAACAAAAATAAAAGCCATTTTGTATTACTTCCATAACAATAACTCTTTGGGGTTTATGTCCTCAAAACACCCTTTCAACTTTTTGATAGTGAAGTTGCTTTCAGTTTGTTTTTTTAACACAGTCATTCCAGATTATCATTACTACAAGAATGAAAGGATATCTGTAAGTGGATTTGTTTTCAATGATAGCAGGTTTTTTCTGTTTCTAAATAATAATTGAAACAGTGAGGATAGAAACAATCAAAAGAGCAAATTGTATTCTCAGATATAATCTTTCTCATTGGTTTTTCTAAAATTTGTTTTACACCTAAATGCCTTAATACTCATGAACACCTAAACTCTGCCTAGCGTAGTCTATAAGGAAAAATGTCTGCAAAAAACTAAGAATTCTTCCTGTTGGCATCCAATATGTTTTTGTATTGTAGTGGTGTTAATATGATTCAGTGTAAAAGATTGCTATCAGAATGTTCCTTAAGTTTGACTTCCTGCTCTTCCCATTGTTTCTAGTGATGCTCCAGTAAGTGAACTTTCCTTAGAGCTCCTTTTGCTTCAGGTGGTGCTTCCAGCTTTGCTAGAGCAAGGACATACGAGACAGTGGCTGAAAGGTCTTGTACGAGCATGGACTGTTACTGCTGGATATTTGCTGTAAGTACAAACATCCAAAATACAACCATGTGTCCAGTTTGGCCTTCAAACATGAAAGCAGCATGCTTTGAAGAAAGTTATCCCCCCAGGTAGCTTTAATAGCTCTTTTACAGATAAAGATGTGATGGAAAACTTCTGTAGTGATTTCTTCTAGTCAGTATTTGTACCTACTTCTGGACTAGTCTTTGACAAGTAATTCTTTTAGTACACTATTACAGCATTTGCTTAGTGAAAAAAATCTGTAAAACTATGACAAACATCTTGTTAACTTCCTATTATATGAAAAGAATAAAGAGATAAGTGTCAGCAGAGCATTTCCATGAGTCATCTAAAATTCATGTGGACTTCTTGTACTTCTTATTATAAGAAGGAAAAAAATAAAGAAAAAGTACTTGGAACACTAAGCTGAAAAAGTGAACAATTTTAAATTGGGGACTTTTAAAGTTAAAAGTTCAGTCTCTAAAAAAGGAGAAAGGAGAAAACTGTATCATCATCAGATAAAGTGAATTATTATACTGCCAGGTAGAGTTTCTAGCAGTTGAAATTATTTTTTAGTTCATCTCTTGTTGCCAAATTAGTCAAGAAGAATATAAAGTTGCATTTTTTTCTGTATATCTTTCAGTTTTATTTCGAAGTATATTGGCATTCTCCCACTATGTCTTGCTCATTGTTGCACTACTAGGATCAAGATTTATTGCTTGCTAAGTTATATCTGAGAAACTGAGTGAACTAATGACTTTTTTTCTTCACTGCAATCCAAAATATTTAGCTTTTCATAAAGAAACTCTCCACACCCCCTGTTCTCTTTGCATTTTGAAGGTTTTGGTTTTTTCTATTAATTTTTCCATGTTTTGATGGTGTTTAAGTATGATGCAACAAGAGAATTTTGGAGACAATGATAAAAATAGCTTTTCTTTCTCCAGTGTTGCAGCTCTTTAGAACAGTTGTGAATTATCTCTTCAGCAATTTTAGCTGAGCAAAGATGAAAAACATATTCTCTGTTTTTTTCAAAAAGCAAACTGTTTTTACTGCCAGTAGAATATCTGCACACATCTTACTGTGCTAAAACTGAGGAAAATTAACTTCTAAATGTTCATATTGGGTTGGGTCTTTTTTAATCAGATTCAAATTTTGCTAATGTGGGAAACATCAACAGAAAGTTTTTTAAATAGGTCGACTCTTTCTAGGATTGTTGTTCTTAGAAAGTTGTGACCAGGTTTTGAGCCATTTAGAATCTTCTTGAAAGACTCTACCTGCCTCTGTACTTTTGAAAACATGTCCGTAGCAATGCACTACTGTCCTTGTACAGTTTAGGTTTGAAGGCAATTGTTTCCAACAGAGCTTAGTAACAGTAAAATAAAAGCTGTCAGTAGAGCTCTGTGCTTTCATGAACTGAAACAGCAATGCAATTTTCCTTTCACATGCAGCCACTGCAATACCAGGTGGTGTTTTTAAAGCAATCAAACAGATAAGTGATCTTTTCTTGTGACTGTATTCCAACTGTTCTAATCTACATCCTCTAGCATTTTTCTTCTAAATTCTGTGTGTATGATGACATTGAGTACATTATCAGAAAGAAGCTTATTTTACTTTATGAAAATCCTGTATCAGTTTTGTACAGCTTGTACGCATTCTGAGCAGGCCTATGTTTCTGTGAGTTTCTTATTCATATCAAACGGGACAAAACTGCAATTTTGATTGTTACAGGGATCTTCATTCTTACTTACTTGGTGACCAGGAAGAGAATGAAAACAATGCAAATCAGCAACCTAACAACCAGCATGCTCGCAATAATAATGCCATTCCAGTTGTGGGAGAAGGTCTTCATGCAGCCCATCAAGCCATACTTCAACAAGGAGGACCTGTGGGTTTCCAGCCTTATCGTAGGCCTTTAAAATTCCCACTCAGGGTAGGTATTTCAAACATATAAAGAGGAAAGAAAATGGAATTGGAAGAATATGTAGAGGGTTTTGGGTTTGTTTTTTTTTTAAGAAAGACTTGGCCCGCATGTTAACAGAAGTCAAGTGGTGGGTCATGTTGTTTTGTGTTTTGTATGGTTTGCATCTTTCTAAAAAGTAGACCTACAGTTATTCTTACATAAAGCTTTTTTCAGCTTGTAACTTTTATGTTTTTATTTATAGATCCCATAAACGTTGTCTATTATCTGTTAGTTTGCATCTTGTTTTCTTCATGGTTAATAACAGAGAGAAATGCAATAAACCCCCATCACACAAGTAGTTCAGGAGTGCCTCTAAAAAGGCATGGCTTTCGAGGGGGTATTCTTTGGTCTTGTAGCTCAAGTGTATTTTAAACTATTTTGCTTTATTAAGAAATTAAAAGAAGAATTTCTGTTGCATTTGCATCTATATTAAACACAGAAAAGTGTTAATACTTAGAAGTTCTAAATTCCTAAAATTAGAAAGGAAATGTTGTTGGCAAATACTTAAATTTCTAGAATAATATACAAGTCAAACTAGGTAATTATTTATTTTGTTGTTACCAGAACTCTGAGTTAATAAAATATAAACTTCCAACACAGCTCACTTACTGTGAGAATGGAAGTAATGGCTAACGTCATGGCACTGTGGTAGTGCTTCTGAAGTTTCCTTCCTTTATACCTAAAAGCCTCATCAAGTGAAATGTCAAGGAAAATGCGTGTTTCAGTTGTCTATTAGGATAAGGTGTTAGCTTTCCCATAGTAGGCTTGCTTGTTGTTGTCTTTGATTAGTGAAGCAGAGCTGTACAGCATGTGGTGCTTGAGGCATATTTAAAGGAGTCAAGTACATGATAATTGTCTGATAAGATGAAAACCTGACTAAGGAGCGACCAGCTTCTGGTCACATAAACTTGAGGACATCTGGAAGAACTTTCTCAGCAATGTTTTCCATAGAAAACCACTGTCTTGCTCATCTGGCATACAGAGCTAGAAACCTTTCAGGATTAATTGAGAGTTGTGCTGGTCAGTGCAGAAATGAAGAGATGATTTTTTTAATGTAACCTATTGGAGAACTGCACTTATTCTGGATTCAAATGTTAATTTTTACTCTTGGGACAGCTGATGTAAACTCTTAGAAAGAAATGCACAACACTGTAGGTGTTCTGCATATACTGTGGGTAGGTTTCCCACTGCTCATTTATTTACACAGCGAAACATCAGTTGGTATTTGAACATTTTAGTTTACCTGCCTTTCTAGGATGATGTATATTTTATGTGGATTTTTTTTGCTTTGGTTAAGTAACTTTCTTATAAACTTTTTCTCTTTTTTGTTTTTTCCCTCTTTCAGATATTTCTTTTGATTGTTTTCATGTGCATAACATTACTGATTGCTAGTCTTATCTGCCTTACCTTACCAGGTGAGTCTATTACTGTAAAACTGTGATTAAATGCAACTGCATGTTGCCGTGCTCAACAATGGCAGATGTTTTGAAACCATTGTTTAAAGTTAAAAGGAGAAAACATGGAAAATTGTTTCATTTTTAATGGTACATCATCAAGTTGTAATGATCTAAAAAGCTAAATGGTAGTGATAGTGCTTGTATTTAAATGACAGAGATTGCCTTTCCCATTGTTCTGTTGTAGAATAATTTTCCTTTAACGACACACCTCCAAGTGCTGAGACAATCTCATTAGTGTAGAGAGAAAAAGAGAATTTAAACTCTTGCACCTGCTTTACTGTTTAGAGAAGGAAAATATGTGGTTTGTTACCAGGTCTTCTCATTTCTTTACTTAAATATTCTGAAGGTGTCATTATTGAGTCCTGCAAGGAGCAGGGAGTTGGATTTGATGATCTTTATGGGTCCCTTCCAACTTCAGATATTCTGACGTTGACAGGTCACTGGGAGATTTTGGGAAGGGGCATGTATATCACTTTAAAAATATATGAATAAGTACTTTAATCAAATCAAAAACACAAGACATGTAAACTCATCTGAATCTTATAATCTGGTTGCTGTAATATCACATAATTTATACCTCCTTGTATTAATGATCCTAAAGTCAGTAATGTATTGAGATCAGAGTTACAAATTTTGTGTTTATTTTAATAGTAGTACATAAAATAATTCCTCTGAAATACTGGTAAATGGAGATACTATTAAGAAATGAATGGTAGCAAATGAGTCTCCCATTTTCCTCAGAAAGCTTCAGAAGCCTCATCAATAAGTCTCAAAGAATTATGTGAGGTAGTGAAATAATCCAAACGTAGCTCATGCGATTGAAGTTCAAGCTTATGCACTAGTGAATTATGGCCTTTGCAGTTCTGAAGATTAGTGTTTAGGCTCTGAATAGTGCTGTATTCAGTGCTTTGTTTTGCTGTAGTCAGGTAACATTGTCGTCATAACAAAATTTTAGGGGGGAAGAAATGTCTACATACGTATTTGGCATAATTGCTGAAACTATTTACATAGTGCTTCACAATTATGCATTATGGGTATAGTAGCAAAATACTGGTTTATGATGAAGAATATTTGTACATTGAAATTTAACAATAAATTTGATAAATGTTTCTTAATAGGCATCGTTCCCTAATACATCAAAAAGCATTACTCTATTTAACAGTGCTTATGTTTTCAGTGTTTGCTGGCCGATGGTTAATGTCGTTCTGGACGGGGACTGCCAAAATCCATGAATTGTACACAGCTGCCTGTGGTCTTTATGTCTGCTGGCTAACTATCCGAGCAGTGACAGTACTGGTTGCCTGGATGCCACAGGGTCGGAGAGTGATTTTTCAGAAGGTCAAAGAATGGTCTCTCATGGTGAGTCTCAAGAAAAATTCCTACTGAGTCATTGAAAAAGTAGGTAATGAAACTTGTTTCATTTTTGCTTACAAATTTTACTCTGTACTGTTCACTGCATTTTCCTTTTCAGACTGTACCAAAGCTTTTGCAGCTTCCATTCGTGTTGCATAGGCTAACTGTTGTTGGAAGCCATTTAGCACAATGTTAAGCTATCAGTGTAATTAAGTGTGTGTGTGTGTTTATATATATGTGTATATTTTTCTGTTTTCCTTTAAAAGTGAATATGTGGCATTATATTATCCCAAATGTTATGTGTTCTCAGAGACATTTACGTTTTCACATACACCTTGAAGCTTAACTATTATTTGTTTAGTAATATGACATCTGTTATTAAGAGGAGTTCAGATTCTCACCATGAAAGCAAATTTATACTCCAACTTTTTATCTTGGTTTTGATTTTGAGGATTTCTATTGTACATTTCCTTGCCTAATCAAAGTATAGTTAGTTTAAACATTCACAGCAGAAATGATATCTTGTTATGGACATGTTTATGTGCTTATTGAACTATTACAGACAGAAGAACAGTGTAATTGTATATTTCATGTACTACCACATTTCCCAAATATCCATCATTTTGATTTAGGAAATCTTAAGCTTCTTTAAGAAAATTCTGAGCCAAAATATAGTGCTTTACTTGCTCTTTGTCCCTTCTCCTTATCATGCCAATTAAATCAGATTAGTTTTATATGATGCTTGCAAAGTAAGAAAATTCTAGAATAAAGGAAGATTCAAGCATGGTATTCTGCATTTTTCATTTTTAAGTCAGATATTCCATAATGACTGAGTTTTTAAGGTTTGGCTTTCTCTGGAGGAAAATGGCAGTTTTGGAAAAATTCTTCTCCAATTTTCCAACATAGTAGAATACATAATACGATGAAGTGCCATTGGATGGTATTCCCTACTGATAACAGTCAAAGGTTATTTTTAGAACTATATGGACACTACTAGGCACAGTCTTTTTTTATTTTTGGGGGGAGGGGGTACGGAATAGGACACAATCTTGAAAAATTACATTTCAAAACTAGGTATGTAATAAAAATTATTTCTAGGGGTGCAAATGTATAAATTAAAGGTCTGTGTAGGTTTGGGATTTTTTCTGCCAGAGCTATGTGTTTATGTAGCTTAAGTTACATTTGAAGTTTAAACAAAAAAATCCTATGGTAAATATATTAATTAAATGTCTTGGGGCTTTTTAGATAATGAAGACATTAATAGTGGCTATACTGCTAGCTGGTGTGGTTCCACTTTTGCTCGGACTTCTGTTTGAACTCGTCATTGTTGCACCTTTGAGAGTTCCTTTGGATCAAACACCTCTCTTCTATCCTTGGCAGGTCAGTTGCTCCCATTCTTTTGCTGCTCTTGATGTAAGAAGTTATGGGTGTTCTTGTTTCATGTTGATTCAGTGTGTCAGAGCATTTTCTATAAATATGTTTCTGTGTGGCAGAGAAAAGGCGGCCAAGTCTGGATGTGAGTATTATTTGAACCAAAAGGATATGGTGAGGAATTTAAACTATGAAAAACTAAACTGTTGTGAGATGACATCGGAGGATCTTTGGACTTCAGTGGCCAGCTAGACACTTTATCCAGTAGCATCATTGTAAAGTTATGTAGGAAGTTAGTATAGCTGTATATATGTATGTACATAATGTCTGATCTTTCTGGATAATATTCTGCATACAGTTATGCAGCAGGAGGTCCAGCTGATCATTTTTTCCTTACAAGGTTTTAATTCAGTAATGATGCACACTATGAATGGAACTTTGATATGCTTTAGGATCATGCTGGTTTTGGGTTGAGATGTCAAAGAGATAATACAAGATTTTGAGGTAATTGTGTTTTGTTCTTCTTCAGTCAAGTCTCACAGGCAGTGCAAATTTCTTTTTCTTCAATCCAGAAGAGTGGATTGAGTGACAAATGCTTCCATGACCTAGGCTGAATTATGAAAGAACTCATAACTCGGACACCCAACTGAGGGAACCACAATTCAAAACATGTAGAATGCATTTACTAAGTAACAAGGAAGTATTCAGGGATAGTGACCTTGTAAGCTGCCCACAGACAAGCTTTTCTTTACTTTTAGTATCCAAATGTTTGAAAGCCATAATACAAAGAATTTGACTGCTAATTTAATTATTCCATTATTTTATAATACAAGTATATTTTTGAGGTATCTGAGTAGATGACTAATAAATCAGGACATCGTATAATTGCAGTGATAGATGTTCATGGTTTCCAAACAGTTTTGGAAATAGTTTGCAGTGCTAGAGATTCTAAAAATTCTTGACTTTTGCATGTTAGTTCTTTAAAAGTTTTAAATACAGTATACTGAAAAAATTTTTATTCTGTGTGACAGAGCTTCCTCAAAATACTGGATTAGAGGGATTTGAGATTTGTTCTAAATTAACAAGAAGCTATTGAAATTGAGAATAATTTCCATTTTTCACAAAAGAGAATAGAGTTATACAAAGGATACATTCTTAAGTAAACATGAATCAACTTTAACACTGACTTTTTTTGTAAAAAATTTTTAAATTTTTGAAAATAGATGTGAACAAAAAAGCACTCCAAATAATTGGTTAAAGAAAATGTATTTTCTTAGCAGTTTAAGAAAGATGATTAGTCTATGATATCTTAAGTCTTACCAGTTCTGTAGCTGTTTATTATGCCTTTTCAGCCTACAGTTTGCATTCAATTTTTGGTGGCTCTTATTGAAAATCTTAAAAATATCTGTAATCCAGAAAGGACTGACTCATGATGTAAAGTTTAGTAGAAGCCAGTAGTTATGTTATATTAATTCCATGCCATAATAATTGCAGTTTTTGTTAAAATATAAATTTTCTTCTACGTAGTATCATATTTTCTCATGAAGAGCGTTGCCTTGCTTTGTTTAGCATTTCTCACATCAGGTAGGGTTTTGTGAATAACTAAAACTTAAAAGAACAGAAAAAACTTGTTTCCTGAAGTATGTGAACATCTTTGCATCTTGTTTCTATTCTTTCTTTAGAGGAATCAAAATAACATCCTTCTAGGTAAATGTTACCAGTATTAACTATTTGTACCAGAATGTTAGTCTGTTGCTTTATGTAAGTGCAATGTTTTTGTTTTGTTTTTGCTTTTGGTCTAATGGTAGTACTGATTTTCCTCGTTCCAGGGAGCTAATTTGACAGACGTCAGTTAAGCTTGAGCGCATCCTCTTTTTCATAGGAGTTTGCAGATGATGTCACCTTTTTTTAAGCAATGTCCTATGTAAATAGAACAGTAATTATATTTTCATTTACAAGTAAGATTAACAAGCTGCTTGAAAAGCTCTTGGTTGTCTAACTTTTTAAAGATATGTTAATGCTAACAGTCCATTTTTACAAAATTAGGACTGGGCTCTTGGAGTTCTGCATGCCAAAATAATTGCTGCCATAACGCTGATGGGTCCTCAGTGGTGGCTGAAAACTGTTATTGAACAGGTAGGGAAAAACTGTCCATGTGAATTATTCTGTATAATACATTTTCAATGTTTTTTGAACGTGTGCATCAGAAAACAATTACTTTTGTAGTAATTGTAGAAACCTTTTAAATTGTATAGCCTAATCCATTAAGGTACACTTAAAAATAAAAACAAACCTCAGAAAGCTGAAATCAAGAGAAGCTACATATATGCATTTTTATCAGGTTTGTATTAAAATGAGAAAGAAACATGATTACTTCTTCAGAAGAAGTCATTGCATCTGAATACTGAACATTATTTACATCCACATCTCAAGAACAGAGAATTTTGCCTTCTCTGGAGCTGTAGATATTACCCTATTCACAGATTAGTTCATATGAAAGACGCTATTCCCATTCCCCTTTGGTTATTAAGCAAGACAGAACAGTTCGAAGTTGTGTGGCCTGTTCTTTTCTGTGGCAGAAGTATTTTTTTTCTTGGTTATAACCTTTTAAGTTCCATGCTTGTCATCACAGTGAAGTATCTCAGTTGTTTGCCAGAAGGTAACTCTTCATCCCTGCACAGTATGTGATGGTATGGTGCATGTGCCAACCTCTGTACACAAGGTGCCTCTTTTGAGTAAGTTCAGCACATAGTCCCAGTCATTAAATTACTTCAACTGTCATGCTGCAGAAATGTAGTCTTAGTTCTGAGAGTACCTTTTGTTGCATACCATGGCTCTTCCTTCCATTTTGAATGCTCTCCTTGGACCATCAGGCACTCTTCTGTGCCATCCTCACAAATGGTTTCATCCAGCCTATGAGACAGAGGCTGTAGTCTGGCTGTAGGTGGTAGCCATTCGAAACTAGTCTTTTCCCATGTTTAATCTAGTTCCATTGACCTTAGTTTCTGGTGGTAAGTGGAGAAACTTAACAATTGTGCAGGCCCTTTCTTCAGGCTCTACATGCAGAGGCTGTAGTCTGCCCCACCAAAATACAAAATAAGATCCTATTTTCTGCCTGTTGCCAAATTACGTAGATTAATTCTATTAGTGTACACAGGATTCTCTTCCAGCAAGTTAACAGCACAAAGTGATCCCAGGTCACCCACAAAAACACTGTTCATAGCACTATTAAATGATTTTTCAACTAGTTTCTTGCATTCCTGCAACTGAATCACAACACTACTCCAGATTTGGGTGGTCTCTTGGGCACTGTTTAAATGATATCCTGGAACCCTCATGATGCAGATTGGTGGAGAGCTTTTCCTTGTTCAACTATGGCCATCATGGCTTTCTTCAAGTTGGGAACACCCATGTCCTTTCATAAGGAGAATTGTGCAAAACCTTTTGATTATTAGTGTAAGTGCAAAGCAAGGCTTTCGTGATTGATCCCTTCTACTTCTAACTTGTTCCTTTTTAGGTATATGCAAATGGGATTCGTAACATTGATTTACACTTCATCATCCGTAAACTGGCAGCACCCGTAATCTCTGTTCTGTTACTCTCGCTGTGTGTGCCGTACATCATAGCTTCTGGTGTTGTACCTTTACTAGGTATGTATACATTCAGAATATCTGTTTATCATCTGATGGTTTATAGCAATGTAAATGTATTTATGGAAATAACACTCCAAGCTCTATGTTATTTAAAAAAAACCCCAAACAAACAAACAAAAATCCTCACCAAAAAAACACCCTCTATTCTGCCAACAAATGTAAATGCTAAAGGACTGCTATGTCGTCTTACAAGTGTGTCATTTTTTTGAGAAATGCAATACATTATTCTGACTAGCTACATCAGGAGTATGGGACTGAATATTATCTAATGGCAAAAATATGGGTACCTATCTAGCTTGGGAAAGGAATAATTAATTTCTTCTTTGGACAATCAACCTTTAATTTTAATCTCTCTGGGAGCTATACTGAGCTGAGGCCATCTTTTTCTGACCTATCAGATTCTAAACAAAGCTTAGAACAGGTGAAAATACTGGGTTTGTTTTGAGATTTTGATAGTGTTAAAATAAAATGTAAATTTTAAACATAGAGGTTTTTTTTTAGACTTTCCTGTCCCCTCATAATTAAGGGAAATAATTTTATTAGAACCAGGGTAGATGAGCTTTTCCATCAACAGTTGTCTTTTGGTAGTTAGTTTTGATGTTAACAGTATGTTAAAGAAGTCCCATTTTATTCTTTAGCCTCTCACTTGAACAGACTTCTGTTGCACCGACTTTTTCCTGATAGGAGCTATACAGAAGTCAATAAGCAAAAAGAACTTACAAGCCCTTTTCTTTTCTTTTTTTTACCATGGATTTTCACTGGGCTGATGGAAAACTTCCCACTTTAGTGCTTCAGATTAAAAAGAACAGCAGCTGTCGTGTTGGATCTGTGGGATAAATGGATGTGTAATTTATTTCTCAGCCCTTCTACTGAAGTTACAGTATAACAAAAAGTATAGAAGCGGGTAGAGAAGCAGAAATACGTGAGTTACTTAAGCAATGTTAGATCGTGTAAGGGTCATGTCTTGTTTTATAGGAGTTACTGCTGAAATGCAAAACCTAGTTCAGCGACGGATTTACCCTTTCCTGCTTATGGTGGTGGTTTTGATGGGAATTCTATCCTTCCAAGTCCGCCAGTTCAAGCGCCTTTATGAACATATTAAAAATGACAAGTGAGTATATAGTGTGGGGTTTTTTTCTACTTTAAATTGTGGTAACTTCAGATTGAATTCAAGTATTGTAGATACTTGTGACTAAAAGGGATTTTAGGAAGTTTTCTAGACAAATGGCCCATTGAGACAGACCTAAACTGTTTTTAGCAAATGTTTTATTTATGGTTCAGGTAGACAAACACAGGAATTGACTGTTTTTATAAATGGAAGACACTCCCCCATGTCTAACATGAATGTGGTTTGCCACAAATGAAGCTGATTGCTTGTTTGTCTCCTCCTCTGTAGTCTTGAAGGACTAGTGAATGTTATGATCATGATACACGTGGAAGTAAAATCATGTCACAATCTGCTTCTTATAAAACCATTTTTTCTGCATAACTGTTTTTCATACTCCTGCTTATTAGTCAAATTAACCTGTTAAAGAATGTTCAGTTGATTTGATAGCTTGTCCATACCAAATTTGGTATGGTTTTTTGATATTTTTTTTAATAATTGTTACTCTGTATTACTCAAATGCCTGATAAAATTATATTTTTCCCATTTTTTCTGGTTATCCTGCTTAGTTTTTAAGTTCTTCTTTTGTGTTACCCTTATTATGTTTTTTTTTTGTGTTACCCTAATTACCTTATGTGTTGGTTATTTAGAAAATTAGCAACTAGTCTTCCTAGGCTTCTTTTGTATTGAAAAGGAATTAATGAGTTTGTTGTGTTCATGTCCTGAGTTATCCTATAAGAGTTTTGCTTTCCAGTGGCTACAAAAGGAGTCAAACCTAAAATAAACTTCTTTGAATCTTAAATGTTAAGTGACTGATATGTTAAGTGTTTGGTATAAATGTGAAATTAATAGCATCTAGAAATATCGAGGGAGTTGTAACTAAAATTAAACTCTCAGCAGATGGATTTATATTTTAGCACCTCTTATTTGATCAGCTGATTTAAATCCTGTTCCCCACCTGCCTTCATAGCATGTTCTGTAATATTTGGCCTCCTGTAGTATATATAGCCAGTGTTTGTATTTACAAATGGGTTAAAGTTAAATGTTAGTGTCTTTCAGGCAGAAAGAGTAGTGAATTGCAACTTGCATTAGTGTTACAAATTGCTTTCTTGTGTAAATAAGACACGTAAGTGGTATATAAAGCTGTAAATATATATCTGAGTGAAAATCACTTCAGTATTAGGTGAGCTTACTAAATGTTATACTCATCCTTGTAAACAACAGGTTTGTACAACTAAAGGGTAAGCAAACATAGTCATGCCAGTGAGTAGAGGTTTGTCGTTTAGAAATACACTTAATTAAATCTTTCATGTAACAAATTTTAAAAGCATATACAAGCTTTTAAGAAATTCTAGAATGTACAAAAAAAATATGATGGTTGTTGTTTATGGTACCAGGAGAAAAGGAGAGGTAGTGAAAAAGTTTCTAAAGGAAATGACAGGTTTAGGGGAAGAATTCATTGGTGTGTATGACTCTTGTACATGTAGAACCAGCAAGCAACTATGAAGCATGGAAAGGAATTTAGGTGGCAAAAAATAGGAGTGTGAATCAATGACCTACAGGAAGTAAGGAATAATGTAAGCTGATGGGGTGGTGTGATGTTGAAACAGAATGTAAATAAAGGACTCTCACACCCCTTAAGCTTAGCATGGAGTAGCATTAGGATATTTTCTTTCCCTTTAAGAAAGATAAAGCTGCAGCAAAAGTTCTTTCTTTGCAATATTCACTTGTTTTCAACCAGGGTGTTTTTTATTGGATATAGGAGCTGAGCCTTGCCTAGCTTTACTCAATGCATGTTCTGCATTGTTGAAGCCCAAAAAAGGCCGATAAAAACTGCTTAGAGACAGAATTTTATGTCCTTAAACAGCAAGGTATTTATTGCGACGTCGGGAAGCCCCCAGCTCACGCTGGACAAAGAGCTCCCAAGTGGTCAGTGTAAAGACAGGTAATTTATACAGCTCTTGAGAGTGACTACAACATCTCTACATACATATTCATTATATTACATTATTAGATTACAATATTCATAGCAGGTGGAGTTAAGGCGGAGTTTGGGGCGTGGTCTTTATTTTGAGGAATAATTTGGTGGTACATCCTGTTACTTCATCTCGGCGGTCTTGGAATTTCTCCTCTTCCTCAGGTGTACTTTTGAATTCCCCATTGTCTTTGTCCCAGTCACTGAAGCTTGGAGAAAGCCTTGGCTTCAGGCCTACTTTACCTATTTAAATGTCTACCCTAGCTTACTTTGCCTTTATTTATTACTCCTAAGCCCTTTGTGTAACACTCCTAGTGTTCTTCTGTGGGTCCAGGTCTGCTGAACGGAACAGAACAAAATCTCCTTTGAGCAGGCTAGATACGAAGGGGGGTTAGCTTTCTTAGAGCAAGATACTTTGGTTAACCCTCTGAAGCTTTACTTTGCTTCATTGTGACAGATTCTTTTTTGAACTTAGAAGAACCTCATTAGCCCTTTCATTTCATTTTATATCAGAGTTGTTGTTCCAGATGTTCAAGTGGAAGAAATCAAACAGACTCTGAAAAGACACTCTCAAAAGTGTCCAGCAAAGGGCCTGGGTGTATAAATACTGCAAACACACTCCTTATATTTCATGTGTTCATTCAGTTTGTATATGTCTGAATTGTATGACTACCAAAGTTAGGGCTGTAAATACAAACCTGTAATGCCTGTATTCCATTACAAGATGCCTGAATGTTGAGAAAGAAGATGAGGCTGGTTGAAGTCAATTAAGGAGGGGGAGGGATCACTTATAGAATAATGTTTACTGAAATGAGAAAGCAACTTCTGCAGAAAAGGAGAGTGGATTGTGTTACAAAATGCTATTGTGTTAATTTCTCACTGTTTTTTCTGTAATCCCAGGTACCTTGTTGGACAACGACTTGTGAATTATGAACGGAAGTCTGGTAAACCAGGCACATCAACAACTCCACCTCAGTCATCACAAGAATAGATGGTCATATTAAACATCTTGACCTTCCCTTTGCCTTTACATGTCCTTTTTTCATAGACTCTTCTCACCTTTGGATATCTCTCCCAATAATACTCTCAGCAGTGTTTTGGCTTCTGTTAGCAGCATCCAGATAGCAGTTGAGGCTTTGTTCCTTATCTGCATTTTCTGATGTTACAAATGCTGTCTGAGATCTGTATATGTGTAAATAGAAGTCTCCTGACACCCTAAAACCTTGGATTAAAAAGAATGTGCATTGTACATCTTTAAAAAGTATATTAATTTATTAAATCTAGTTGTCACTTTATTTTGGACTGCTGTTCTGTTGACAATGTGCCACAAAGCAATAGTGTGAAGAGGCAAGATGTTTTTATAAAATTTGGAGCTTACTTTATGGTGTTCATAACAGATCCTATTGTAGTAATACAGTATGATTTTTTCATGAGTGGAAAGGCCACAGAGAATATCAAAAGTAAATAACTGTCTTACAGTCAGCAATGAAGTGGCTGTGATGAGAACATAATGAACTATGTATCTTGCTGTCCAGTCTTTTTTATTATTTTGTATAACACCAAAGCTGTTGTACATTTTTCTATTGCCTGATTGTTTTTCATGTGTCCGAGTTTGTAATATTGTACAGTTGCTGTTAAATCAAGAAAATATTTCCTCTTCTGGGAATTCAGATGTACTTGTTGAGGCTCAGCTGGATTTTTCTGTTTGGTTGAAGGGAGTGGGTGGGTGTTGGCTTTGGGATCAGGATTTTGTAAATTGAAACAGTAAGTAAAAATTAATTAAGGCTAGGCGATGGAAGCATTTAAAGGTATCAAGGAAAATTAGATAGGTTCACAACGTAAATTGTAGCCAATTTCTTATCAATAATAGAATTTTTGAGGACGTCAAGAAAAGGGATGAACATTAACTGATGTGCTTGCACAGCACAAGGAGCGTAGTGTAAGCAACATCCTGACCTGATCCTTAGTTAAAGAGCTTGAGATCTTTTTTCTGTAAGTTACCAAAGTTGAAAATTGTAGTACGACTTTTATATTGCACAATTACTTTTAAAAAAACCCAAACCCAACCAAAAAAAAATTCTCTCAGAATTGGTCACTGTGAATTTTTATGGGAATAATATTGAAGGAAGTGATTTATCATGTACCATTTATTTCCTGAGAGGCAGGGAAATACATACGCTATTAAGCAGGCAAGGAAAAGTTAGCAGATATCTTTGCAAGAGCACAGTCAAACAAGAGCCACCAAATCAAGTCTGTGTTATTTCTCTATGTAGATAGGGTTCTTCTGCAGTAATGTTGGGGGGGGGGCTTATGTAGATAAAGAAAATACATAACAGTATCACAAAGCTTTAAGTAGCATCAAATCACGTGCTTAGATTGCAGTATCTCTTCTAGACCAATGTGGGAAATGTGAATATCCATTGCAGTAAGGAGAACATCAATGGAACATTTTAACTATTCAGTACACTCTCCTTCAGTATTCTGTACTTAACCCTGTGTGTATATAATTAATACTTGAGAATCTGGCAGGTGCTTTGAAAGTGTCATCTCCTTTTATTGATGTTGCATCTCTGATCTGACATGTTTTGAGCTAATGTGGTCCAGGCACTGATGGTGGTAGTTCATTTTTTTGGTGTCTGGACTCATGTTCTAAGGCAGCGAGAACAAGCCAAATGCATCTGAATCTAGTGGCAGGAGAACTGGGCTGTCACTATCAGCTTCATGCTGTTTTACAGAATTACTGTTGTACTGATGTTTTTGAACCACAAATATTATTACCCTTTGGAGTGATTTATTAGGAAATTTCCAGTGAAATGAAATCAGAAAAATGGCATAAATATTTTTCTTTCATTCACTGTTGCTGATTAAATGCTAAATTGAGTATATATTCGCCCCATATATTTTTGATGTGCATAAATATTGCATTTGACTATTTACAGTGATGTACATTGTGGGACAAATATATTTTCACAATAATAAATTCACTGATAACATACATTCTTACTTATACCAAGATTCTGTCTTTGACATACTTTTCACAAACAGTTCCAAAATGGGCTTGTCACTCAAATATTGCAAGCACTACTGTGCGTCATGCAGAAATTGCAGTAGTGTGGTACTTGTAACTTTGTGATTTTATCCAGACAAATTGGTCTTAATATTAAAATTTATTAAGAAAAAGCCTTTGTGCTGTTTCTTATCCCTGTTATTTTACAAGTCATTAAAGAAAAAAGGGAATCGGGCCAGTCATGCAATGTGATCTGTAGCTATTTTGATGTAGCTTACATTTATCTGTATTCTCTGTTTGTTATGGAAACTGGTTCAAAGTGCAACTGTTATGCTGGCAGGCATGAAGTTTGTTTCCAAAACTGTCCATTGTGGACTTTAGAAAAATCTCATCTCCTTACCTCCTTATTATTACACATTTTGGGAAAGAATATGGAGGTTGTATAGAACAAGAATTAAATAACAGTACTTTTTTATTGTTTTAAATTTCAATGGTTTGCCTTATTGTGCCCTGAGTAGTCCTCTGGCATAGAAACATGATAGTAAGCATGTAAGTTAAGTGGCTGTTACCGAGACAGCTGATGAGAGCTGTACCAGTGGCTTCCATCTGTGCTAGACTAATACAGCATGCTGTGGGCTTATATTACTCTTCAAGTGGAAAAGACTCTGTGTGTGTGTGGTGTGTGTGTGTGCGCGCACGCGCTCTTTTACCCTGGTTCAGGTTGACTTTGGATCTTGAATGGAGGGGTTGGAGGTATGTACTGGCTTAATTGTATCCCCTTTGTAGTGTCAAGAATCTAATGCTGTTGTTAGTTCCACAGGCCTTCATCCAAGAACTGTCAGGATGGCTCTGTAGCTGTCTTCTGCATACTGAAAGAATTTAATTGCAGCATGGCTTTGACTGTTTTTATACAGATTATTTTATATTGATTAAAAATAGTTAAAACTCTGCATCCCTTCTCTGACTCCCCCTTTTCTACTGGGTGAAGCAGAAGTTACTTGGTTTTGTTTGAGGAAGCTCTGGTACCTGTAACTGCTTTCAGTCGTTAATTTCCTTGGCAAGATGTCAGCTCCAACACAATTACAGTATTCACATCACTTTTCAGCTGAGCGTATTAATTCTTCCTTGCCTCTCCCTAAGCTCGAGTCAATATCTTCATAAAAGTCTGCACAGCAGCCCCACTATTCTGCAGAGAACTCTGTAAAAAATACCTTACAGTGCACAAATGGGTGGTTCATTGATTTCACTGCCTGGCATGCTGATCAGTGTCATTTTGTTTCCTTGGACTTCACTGTCTGTTTGTTTACATCTAGATTGGAAATTCTTTGTGGCAGGGTCAGTGTTCTTGTTCTGCTTGCCTTGGGAATGGGCACTGTACAGCCTGGGCAATGAGTGAGGCTCTTAGCAGAAATGATTATGCAGATAATAAAAACATTAAACAAGGAACTGAATCTTGGTAGTATAATGAAGTTCAGGATGCAAAATAAAGGAAGCTGTCTTCGGAAACAGATAAGGAAACAACTTTTACAAAGCACAATGGTAAGTTAGAGCTCTCTTAGTCTGGTATTTCTTAATTAGATTAACTGGAAATAAAGAATTGTATAATTAGCAACGATTTTATTTATGGCTATTCCACGAGCTATGCTTCTGGTATTAATTTCTTCATTTAAAAGTCACCATAAATTGAGAAATAAGCTGAAATCCAAGTTACTCAGCAATGCAAAATTTTAAAAGATTGTATTTCCAAAGGTCAAATACTGATCGAAAATAAACTAGACGTTTTGAATTCAGGATAGCACTGAGGGATGGAGGTAGGGCAAGATTATTTCACAACTCTGCACATCAGTTTTGCTGCTTATCTACTTACCTGCAGTTATCTCTTACCTAAGCCAAAGCTGCATAGGCATTTCCCACCCACACCCCATGAAGAGATATCAAACATCTGAAGTTGTCTGACATCCGGTGGGGGAGAAGGGGGTCGTACTTAACATTACTTGTCTGATTCATCACAAAATCACTTGGCTTTCGAGGGCTGTTTGTGTTCCTGGAAAGTAAGACTAAAGAGAACAGGATTCCTTGTTGCTTACAAAAGTAGAGAACACTGCAAAGCTAATTTATTTACACTGAATAGAATTTCTGTATTAGAACCCAAATAGTGCCGAGTTGAGTTGGTTTGCTGTGTTCAGCAGGTGCAAATTGCATAAGTGGCCTGCTGAAGTCCAATAAGGAATGTCCTGAATCTAAAAATACTGCTGCATTAGAATGGAGTGTGCATGGGTGTCATGGTTTAGGAATGGTATTCTCCAATTTAGTGTTTCCATTGAAACCACCCCACGCACTGCTCAGCGCTGCTTGCTCACTTCCCCTCCCCCTTCCTGCCTGCGACGGGCTGGAGAGGAGAACTGGAGGCATAAAAGGTAAACCTCCAGGTCCTAGCCGTGCCCCCTCCTGACTACTGCAAAAATTAACACTGTCTTGGCTGGAACCAGGACAACGGGATATTTTGACTAGTTGTGAGCAGGAGGCACAGAAGCAGGAAGCAGCAGCAGAATTTCTAAGCTGAAATTGGGCAGTGCTGCTGTAAAAGAACAACTACGTCCATGGATGTACTTTTAAATGCTCTTTGTATAAAAAGAGTAATGGGTAAAATGCTTGGGAGGGGAGTACTCAGTGTATAGCAAGAATCTTAGTTGCTTCTTTCACTGAAGTTACACTTATGTTTTTATTGCCTACATCTTTGTGGAGTTTGCATAACTTTTTCTTAACAGAAACTAGGTCTTACTCTCTTTACAGCTTTGTGCCAAGATTCTCAATCAGATCCATCAGTGCCTTTGTGATTTTTTTGTTTGGTTTGGTTTGGTTTTTTGTGTTTTTTTTTGTTCTTTGTTGAAAGGGTTTTGTTGACCCCACAGCCACGGTACTGATCTCTGTAATCCTGAGTTTCCTTAAACAACCTTGCATTAATCTGCAGATAATTAACATCTCTCATCACACCACTAACCCTCAAAACTGCAGCTGAACCATCCCTCCCTCACCTACCTCTCGATCTTCTTTTTACTTACTAGTTATCTCAGAGGTTATTCCACTCTTTGTTATGCTGGCTTAGTCTTCTTTCTTTTACATCCAGGAGTTACAGTGATCTTTAAGTAGATGTTTCAGTGTAATTACATGTGAAAACCATGCTACTTTTAGCTAAAAATGAGTTTGCAAAAGTATAAATGACTTCTTGAATACCATCCCAATAAGCCAAACTTAAGCCAACATGAAAAAATTATGCATTCTTTCTGCACCGTTAACACAGGACTAACAAGTAGGACATTTGGAGTATATCTGGTACTGTTTATAAGTCAGGAGGCTGCATAGTAAGGATGGTCATAACTCATGTAACTGCAGGGTTTTGTTGCAGTCCCCTCCATCCCATCCTGTTTCATCCATCCATCCTCCCCCTGTAGTTAAATATATGATGGTTGGGGTCAAAGAAAAGAGCACAGCAGTGCCCATGCTCCTCTTTCTGCAAAGAGCAAGGACTATATTACCCAGACTTTTGCTTATTACTGGATGCAGTATGTCTTGGTAATTTTTGATACATGTAAGCATTTATAAAAGATTAATTTGGCCATGCCTTTATAGATTAAGCATGTTCTGAAGCAGCATGTGATTAATTGGTATCCTATTTTCCAATTATTTTCCACTTTTATATGGAAGTTTTAGCCTTTTGCTTTTTCTACTGGTTTGCAATTCATATAAAATCACATGTTTGAAAAATACAGTTTAAATACTCACAGGAAAAAATCCACCTACATGCTACTGTTTCCCATAATACAGTATGGCAGCTTTATGCGTGATTACACTGCACTGGACCAAATCACTAGAAGAGTTGAGGATATGTCATTTACTTTTTCAGCATTTTTAGGGTAGTTCCAAGTATGTCCAAGAACTACCGATGACAGAGAATATGAAATTTTTGCTGTTTATCTGTTATCCCTAGACAGCTTTGAAAAACTGTATTGTGAAATGAGTTTAATTTCATTCCACTCTGTAAACTCTTGCAGGATAATGTTTGCTGCATGTTTTTCTTTGTGCTGTATGGCCTTACATGTTCATCAGTGGGGACATAATGTGGATTAAAAAGGGCTGGCTTCAAATAAGATCATGTGCTTCTGCAGTAACTGTTTGGCGTGTTTCAAGCACTGAGCACCCAAGTCTCTTTGGAGCAATGGCTTCTGAAGGCTTTCTGAAGCAAATAATCCTATTACCAAGTTAATTTGAGTGCTCGGGCTAGTTATAGCCCATGTTAGAAGGACAGGAGGGGCATTGCTTTATAACCAAGAAATGCACTAGTGTCTTTACAGAGGATGCCATTCAGGTTACCTCCAGTGCTGTCTTTATGTGCAGTGGAAATAGGTCTTGTAGCTGGCAACCAAGACTTGGAGGCAGAGAGGGTACGGAATCCTTTGGAGTCTTGAAGTGGTGAGAGAACCCATACTGCCTTGTGGTGCCAGATTTGGAACAGCAGGTGCTGAGAAGCAGCTGGCACTGGCCACGCTGCTCTCTGTGGTGGCAGACCTTCTGCAGTGCTGCTGTCTGGAATGTCCAGGACTGTGGAGGCTGCCCAGCACAGGTTGTTTATGTCTGAGTTGCCCTTGGAAGTAGCAGAGAAATTTTAGGGGATACAGTGCTCTATTTCTCTACTTTTCAGCTCATTCAGCATTTGTTCACATCTCATCCAAGCTGGGAAAGGAAGTATGAGAGTGCTAAAGGCAGGGTGGACATGCCACCCTAACTCTGCTCACCTGACAGTGCATCCTCATGGCTGCGGGGCATGCAGGGATCAGAGCTGCAGGGAGCACAGGCACCCAGGGACCAGACATCCCACTATGGGCCCTGCTGGTGATGCAGTACTAAGGTGTTCACAGAATCAATTAGGTTGGAAAAGGCCTCTGATATTGAGTCCAACCTATGACTGAACACTATCCTGCCAACTAGACCATGGCACTAAGTGCCACGTCCAGTCTTTCCTTAAATGCCTCCAGGGACAGTGACTCCACCACCTCCCTGGGCAGCCCATTCCAACATCTAATCACCATTTCTGTGAAGGAATTCCTCCTAATGTCCAACGTGAACCTCCCTGTCACAGCTTTAACACCATGTTTTCATCCTGTCACTGGTTGCCCCCACCTGGCTACAGTGTCCTTTCAGCTAGCTTTAGAGAGCAATAATGGCACCCCAGGGCCAAAAACCCCAGCTCCCTCAACATTCCTGCTAGGACATGCACTCCAACCCTTCACCAGGTTCACTCCCCTTCTCCAGACTTACTCTTGAATTGAGGGCCCAGAACTGAACACGGTATTCAAGGTGTGGCCTAACTAGTGCTAAATAGAGGGGAAGAATTTCTTCCCCGGTTCTGCTGGCCACACTATTTCTGATACAGACCAAGACGCCACTGGCCTTTTTGGCCACCTGCAAATTTGCCAATGGTAGACTCAATCCTCTCACCCATGTTTCGTGTCTTTTCACAAGTTTGAACAAAGCAGGGGCTGCTCTAGCACTTTAAACCACGGAGGCACCACCCCTCTCTCCCCGCCCGGCCCCCGCCTTCCCCA
>VXAY01002362.1:606697-624802 GCA_013399855.1 Oxyruncus cristatus
CCGGGACGGTTCGGCCGGGGCGGCATCGCCGCGGCGGTGCCCGGGTGCGGGGTTGGACTCCCGGCGCCCTCCGAAGGCCTCCCCCGGCGCTCCCTCCCCACAGCTCGGGGCGGGGGCGGCGGCGGGCTCCAGTGGCGCGGGCAGGCCGGCCTGCCTGCGGATACACGCGGGGTTGGTTTTGGCTGCGTGGAAGGGAAAAAGATTAGAAAATAAGAGCTAATAGGAGATGAAGAGATGAGCTGAGCTGAGCTTTGTGTTTAGCGAGAGTAACCCCCTGCCATACACCGGTGGTGAAAGGGGTGCAGAGGCTGCATGATCTGGCTACGTGTGTACGGGCAGCAAGTTCCCTCTCGACACCAAGAAACCCTTTTTCACTGTAAGGATGACCGAGCACTGGCATAGGTTGCCCAGGGAGGTGTGGAGTCTCCATCCTTAAAGAAGTTCAAAACCTGCCTGGACGCGGGTTTTGGCAGCCTGTTCGTAGGTGGCCCAAGTTGAGCAGGGGGTCAGACCAGATAACCTCTGAGAGGTCCCTGCCAACCTCAACCCTTCTGTGAGACTCTATGATTAATGGTTTACTGTAGAAAAGCAGCTCTTGCACTGCCTTTTTTTTTTCTGATTTTGTTTTTACTCTTTTATTTGACCTTTTCCCAAGGGGACATATACACACACTTGTATTCCTTCCTCTAGTTTTTTCTGTTTTCCTGAAATCCTCAATTTTTTGTGTTCAGCTTTAATTCCTTGGCTAGAGCTGTGTTTTTGAATCATTACTGAACGTGTGTGACCAATACGGTAATTAAATGCACTCTCTGAAGTCTGTCCCTGATGCAAATTTTCTGTGTTGGAGTGGTGAACATGCTGTACTCTGTCTGCATTTCTCCAGAAATAAAGTTTTAAGTATGGTTTGATCCTCAAAAGAGCCTTGGGTCACAGCAGTCCCATTCCTCCATCACTAACTTTTAATTTCTTTTTCTAGTGCAGGAAAATTCACATGATAGGGAGAGAAAACCACATGCCAGGTAGTCTTATTTTTATGTTAAAAATTAAAATAATGTAAAGGGATAAAGGATGCTATTATATTGATTCCTTTCTTGATGCTGTTGTTTTCACCACTCTTCTGCTCGGCAAATAACCAATGTGTTTTCAGTTCTTGTTGCCAAATCAACTTAAATAGGGTATAGTTTGTCCTTGAAATGATAAGGAAAGTACTCAGATTTCCCACCAAATGTGCCACATTTCAATGGGAGAAGTACCATACAATAACCTCTTTCCCTTCTTTTGAATCCTGGGTGACAGAATTCCTTGCAACAAATGAGTTACATCCTGAATGAGGCAAACATACCTGTAGAACTGAGCAAAGTGCAGTGCATGGTTGCAGCACATGCAAATGTTCTGTTGATCGCTGTAGGTTTTTTTTGTGAAGTCTGCCAGGAGCACAGATTAGTAACTTTTTGCTACAACATTTTGGGAATACGTAAACACGGTAGAAACTTGGTCATCTGCATACTCTGGCTTCTGTACAAAAATGACAAGGTTTTCCTCGGTGTGCAGTAGTGAGTTGTCAGCGTAGGTAGCTTTCACACTGGCGTGTGTGGTGTGACTTGTCTGCACAGCCTGTTTTACAAATTTGCGTTGTGGTAGGTTTGAGGAGAAAAATCCGTTTAAAATGGATTACCTAAAGATAACTGTTAAAGTAGTGGTTCTCCTCATCCAGAGCTGTGGTTGGTGGCCAAGTTCCAGTGTTTTACTTGGTGTTGTCACCAAATTGAAGTATTTTAGAGAAGTGCAGTGCTCATCTGACAGATGCAGGCCCTTCTAAGTCTGTCACCTCTCCCGTGGTAGAACAGGAGGGAGTTTGGGGACAAGCACTGTTCACCCACAAGTGCACACACAGTTTTTCATTCACATTGTGTATCTGTGAACTGCTGTTTTATTTCTTTCAGGTCCTTGTGACTGAACAGAAACTGACCATGCCTCTTCCAGAAACCATGTTTTGTGCTCAGCAGATCAAAATCCCCCCGGAGCTACCTGACATTCTGAAGCAATTTACTAAAGCTGCTATTAGGACTCAACCTCGTGATGTTTTGCAGTGGGCAGCTGCGTAAGTATGGTGTTCAAATAAAAACAGGGGGGGCTATACATGGGGCCCCACAAAATCTCACTGCTCCTGTTTACAGTGGAGCTGGCTTTGATTATTAAATCAACATGTATGTTCCATACACACTGCTTTGTATTAACATAGTATGAGAGCCTTTTAAAAATAGTGTAGTACTTGATTTATTTTCAGCTTCCTTGAAGCTTAGGATTGGCTTATTCCTGGAACAGTTTGATTTCTATACAGGAAAATGCACCTTAATTTGGTTTTGTTATTATTTTTTCCATCTCAAAGACCAAACCTTTTTGGTTTGGTTTGTTTTTTTTTCCTCTCATGTGAGATTTAATTATTGAAATTTAAAGGCAACTTAGAAAATAACTTTCTAATTCTTAAGCTTGTTAGGTTTCTTCTTTTCCTTCCTGTGAAAAGCGCCTGAAAAGTTGCAACTTTTAAGTGATAATCCATGTAATAAATCTCTCGCTAAAATGTTGATTTAAGATGTTTAAATGTTTCTTCTTTAACTTCTATTTTTTTTAATTTTACCTCAACTGCCCACTATAATTTTTTCCTGTCCTGTGGTTTGTGTGGGCAAGCTCTTGAAAGGTATCTGTGAGATGTTCTCAGCTGGGGGAATTGGAAAACGTCCATACTGTGTACATGAGGGAAGGGAGGCTGTTAACAAAGCCAGGCTGGAATCTGGCTTGTCCATAAAAAAGAAAAGAATCTGAAGCTGAATTGCTACAGCTGCAGTGTCAGAGAAAGGCACTGGGTCAATCTTAAAATGGCATGACATTTCTTATGAATGTGATGGAGGTGGGGTGCAGCGTATCTCTGGGTGTTGGATGTGCAGTGAGCTTGCCCCAACTGTGTCAGAAGCAGCAGTCACCAGGTAGCTGGAGCTTGCTGGGACATGGGGCTGGTGAGAAAAGGGGCAGTGTGGCACTGCCATGGCCACACCACCGGGCAGATCCCAACCTCTGCCTAGAGAGGAGCCCCCACAGATGGGTAGGTGGCTGCTGCTGATCACATACCTCTCTGGTGAGCAGAGCAAAATCCATGCCTGGGAGCCACACAAAGCAGAGCAAGGCTGTGGTTTCACATGTGCTGCCAGTGTTGTAGGCTTGTCCTTATGAATAATGAGATGGGGAAATGGATTGGACTGAAAAGTAGCCCAGGTGTTGTATCTACGTACATACCATGGATCTATTTCTACACAATCACACCACTGCAATGCTGCTTTGCTGTGCATTTAGGCAAGTATTTGCACATCATGGAGTAGCCTGGTGGGTGACCAGGGCAGATGAGGCAGGATGAGTGGAGAAACTCTTAAATTACACCCATCACTACCTGAATGAAAACTGAGTTTTCCTTGCACGGTTCAAATTGCTGGCCTGTTATGGCAGAGGCGGTTGCTGTTGAGGCTGTGTCAGCCTTATAATCAAAAGAATCTGCATCTAATGCCCTTTCTGCTCTATATTTAAATTTTATTTTGGGGTGGACAGAAATAGTAGAAATGTTGATGTGAGAGGTGCAGCATTTTGGGTAGTGTTTGAGGGGAATGTTAAACAGATGAGTGGTCAGGTGCTCCTCAGTCAAGTGGGAAAAGCCTGCATTTGGTTTGGAAGTGCACTGTGATGTTAATGAATCACTCTCTGCCTTTTCCAAGAAGAATTGAGTGTATCATGCACAAAAAAAGTTAAATGCCTTAAGAATTATTAGAATGTTATTAAAAGGAGCATGTAAAATCTAAAAATTGTGGTTTCTGCTAGAAAGAAAGATGCTATCTGAGCACAGGGAGATGGGAATAGTGTGTGTGGGCAGCTTGCTGAGTGCTGCCACTCCTGCTCAGGAGCTTGCAGGTTCTTTCACTGACGTGTAAGAGCATTTACTTCTGTGCAGTTTGTAAGGGCCTTTGGCACTGAGGTGTGTTGCTCTTCCCATTCACTCAGGTATTTTTCAGCCTTGTCAAAGGGGGAGCCCCTTCCTGTGAAGGAGAGGATTGAAATGCCTTCAGCAACAGGGGAAACAGAAGGTGGTTTGACTCCTGGACTCCTCAAAGTCTTGCACAAAAAGGTACAAACTGGCCTTTATCAAATGCACAGTGCTACTGAGGAATGCTGATGTGTTGGAGATGGTTGGGTAGACTGACCTTCAAGTATTTGATGTATTTTGAGGAACTGCTCCATTCTTTGATTCATTCTGGTTTTCAGAGTTCTTACTGTGGTACCATGATTTCGTTTAAAGCTTTCTCCCAAAGGCATGGTGACTGTTGCAGAGCTAAAGGAAAAATGGAAGCACTTGTGTTTGCCAGAAGAGCAGCTGAAAGCTATCCTGCAACTGGACAATTTTGGCGAGGAAGTGGAATGGATGAAGATTCTGGCACTTGGGTGCAGCGTGCTTGGCGGGGTATGTTCACAACAGGAGCCCTTGTATCTAAACATAGATGATTGTCTGTGATCGTATATAAGGCCGTAGAACAATTACTGCAAATGGATTTGGGAAATGGTGATTGCTGTTGCAGCAGCTGCCAAAGTGGCTTGCATGTTTCCTTCTGTTCCCCATCAGATTTTAGTCGGGGGAACAGAAAGATGGCTGAGTCCTCAGTTGACTTGGATGGCAGTAGAAGAGCAAGAATGACTGCAGGGAGCTCACACCATGAGAGAGAGGATGATAGAGGAATGATGCTGATGGCGTCTGTGTAAATGTCCGTGGAGGAGAACTGGAGGGAGATATTAAAGCACCAATTTTTAATTGATTGTGTAGTCAATTAAATTTTCACAGCAGCAGTTAATGTTACTAAATCTACATTTAATTCTTTTAATGTCAGTAATAATAGCAGAGCATTTCAAGAGAATGAAAGATTATAAAATGCACTAAGCTGTTGTTCTTATAAACTATAATACTTTTAGTGATTTCTGCAGTAGGAAGGAAGAGGTATTAAAAGGAAAATACATACAAAATAATATTTTGAGATTGTTGCAATATCTGGAAACCCTGAATGTTTACCTAGCCTGGCAAAGCAATTGTGTGTGTATATCTGTCTATGTTTATTTATTTCAACTGTGTATTTCTTCATTCCAATCTCCTTCCCGACATGATCTTGTAGTTCGGGCTCTTTTCTTAATTTAAAAATAGTAACAGCAACATTACTTATCTAAAAAAAAGCAACCAGCCAAACAAAAAAAATGGAGTAATGGAAGCATCATTCTAATGGAGCTAGACAGACTAAATTTACATCCATGACATCATTCTTTTGGATATTAAGTGAACGATTTGATTTCAGTACTACATAACAACACCTAAACTTCATTTCCCTAAACCAGAGACGAAGATGCACACAAGAAATTTACATTCATTTCCCACAGCTGTAAATTGTGGTCATAGTTGAACAGGGTCACAGCTGAAATACAAGATTAGATAAGTGTGAAATTCTTAAGAGCACCAATCTGAACAATCTTTTTATAAACACTGATGTGTTTTTACAGCCTTGGGGAAATGACCACATAGGTAGCTTGTTAAATAGTCTTTCAAAGGTGGCAAAATGGATGTGAATAATTTTGCTGTGTTGTGAGAGAGAGACAGTGGCAGGAAGGGCAGTAGAGAAGTAGCAAAATGCAGAAGGTAAACTCTGCCTCTCCTTCCACAGAGAGGCCTCCCAGGAGATGAAATACATTAAGTAAAACTGTTAAAGGATTATAAAATTACTTCTCTGGCCTGTGTTCTAGACCTTAAACAGATACTGCATTTAAGTATTGCTAGTCTACTGTTAGAAAATACTATCTTTTACAAAGTCATTGCTTGCTTATTAATGAAAAGGTGAGGGTGAGTTTTGAAAATGTTACAGCAAAAAATATTACTACTTATGTTAATAAAGGCCTGAGTGGTTTTAAGGGGTTTTTTTTTGTGGTTTTCTTTTTTTGGTTTGGTGTGTGTGTGGTTTTTTTCTTTCTTCAATGGCATCCAACCAGTCTTTGACTGAATGTAACTCAGTTTCCTAATTTTTCCACACTTTTCCCCATATAGCTCAGCATGTATAGGGCACTGGATTATCAACACCATATTAAATAAAGAATTTTTTCCAAGTATATTTGGAAAATAATTTGAGGCATGGGGTTTTTTAAGGGTAACTCGGATGTTATTTGCCTTTGACTGTACTGAAATGTTCTTTAAATGCTTTTTACCTCAATGCTTTTTCTGCAAACTACTAAAATAGAACTTACAGACACATAGAGGAAACAGTAAATATTAGCTAAAATAGTATCTAAAAATTATATAATATAATGTCACAATAAAAATCATCAAACCCATGTTCATTTTCTGGGGTTTGTAGATTTGTCTGTCTTAAGTGCTGCTGAAAATTCATTTAGAACCATTGAGATAATAAATACACACATACACACACATATGTCTATCAGTAGATATAGTCATGTTCGAGCTCTTACAGTAGCAGAACAGAGCAATTTGGCCATGTTGGAGATAGGAATCATATTACCCCATGCAATCTTTAAACATCACAGGATTCTGGTATTTTTTACTACTGTCTCTAGTAGAACTTCATTATGGTTTCTACCCTTGGACCTGCACTGGAGGGTAACTTTGGGGTTTAAAGCTAGATAATGATGATAACACCTTCATCTCATTTACCCTCACTTTTAGTGGTTAACAGGGTGGATTTTGTCGTAGTATGCAAAGGATGTTCATGGCTCTGATACTTTTTGTCTTATTTCTTGACTTAACCCCCTGCAGTCCTTACTGAGTTCAATGAAACATGCCTGCGAAATCTTAACAAGCGAGCCAGAAGGTGGAGCAGCTCCGATTCCCTTTGAAACATTCTCGTTCCTGTATTTGTATTTGGCCAGTATTGACGGAGAGATACCAGAGGACGAAACTGAAGCATTCCTCCACAAAATTAAAGAAGAAGCGTAAGTGGAAATCTGTGCATGGAATTTTAATGTATCGGTCACCTCTGGGTTCTCTTTAAACCTTTAATTTCAGGTGAATAGTCTGTCTTCAGACAGACGTGGCATGATGACAGGAATAAGTGTTGACTAAGATTATATCAAAAAGCATACATAGTTATTTTTTGTCAGCTTCATTGTCTGAATTGTTAAAAGATAAGTTGTTATTTATCCATCTTTCTCTGAAATACTGAAGTCGCTGTCTGGTGGTATAATTTTCCCTGTAGGGTGCAATTAGATACAGGCATGTGTCAGCTGTATATTACTTGTTCTGGAACGAGCATCATCTTGCAGGCTGCTCTTTTGAATTAATATAGGTCATAAACCAGAGAGAGAGAAATTGGCAGGTCTTGTATTTTATCCATAGTCACACATGGGTCACACAAAATGCCCTTGAACCAATTTAAAAAGATCCATAGCAGACTTGTCCTCCAAGTGCTGCCTACGTAGTGTTTGCGTACAGACGCTTACTCTTCCTACCATCTGGAACTGGTCTTTCTGTGCCTGGTGGGCTGACCCTGGCTGAATGCCAGCTGCCCTGCAAAGCTGCTCTGTCGCTCTGCTCTGCAGCTGGACAGAGAAGAGAAAATATATGGAAGGCTTCTGGGTTGAGGTATGGGCAGGGAGACATCACTCACCAGTTATCGTCACAGGCAAAACAGACTCGACGTGGAGAAATCAGTTTAATTTATTACCAATCAAATCAGAGCAGGATAATAAGAGATAAAAACGAATCTTAAAACACCTTCCCCTAACCCTTTGCTTCTTCCTCCTCAAATTTACTCCCTATTTTCTCTCCCACCCACAACTTCAGTGGTACAGGGGGATGGGGAATGAGGACTCTGGTCAGTTCATTACACGTTGCCTCTGCTCCTTCCTCCTAGGGGAAGGACTTCTCACACACCTCCCCTGCTCCAGTGTGGGGTCCTCCCATGGGAGATGGTCCTCCAGGAACTTCTCCAACTTGAATCCTTCCCATGGGATGCAGTTCTTCACAAACTGCTCTAGCATAGGGTCCCTTTCATAGGGTACAGTCCTCCAGGAACGGGCTGCTCTAGTGTGGGACCCCATGGGGTCACAGGTCTGGCAAACCTGCTCCAGCATGGGCTCTTCTCTCCATGGCGACACAGATCCTGCCAGGAGCCCACTCCAGTGCGAGCTTCCCATGGGGTCAGTCTCCCTCAAGCAGCCACCTGCTCTGGCGTGTACTCTGTGGGCAGCAGGTGGATTTCTGCTCCCCCATGGACCTCCATGGGCTGCAGAGGCACAGCTGCCTCACCATGGTCTGAGCCACGGGCTGCAGGGCAATCTGTGCTCCAGTGCCTGAGCCACCTCCTTCTCCTCCTTCCTCACTGGCTTTGGTGTTTGCAGGACTGTTGCTCTCACATATTCCCCCTCCTCTCTTCTCCAGCTGCAGTTACAGTTTTTTTCCTCCCATTCTTAAACACGTTACACCACATGTACTACCACCATTGCTGTTGAGCCTGGGCCAGTGGTGGGTCCGTCTTGGAGCCAGCTGGCATTGGCTCAAACAGTGGAGAAGCCTGTCAGAAGCTCATAGAAGCCACCTCCTGTAGTCCCTGCCTCCACCCTGCCAAAAAATCCCCTTGCCACACAAACCCAGTACACTTAAGATTGCTGTCAGCTCCAAGTACATGGGAGCTCTGAAACAGGAGCGTACATATGACCTGTTTCATCATTAGTTACCAGACTGACAGTTGTTAGTAAGAACCACTTTTTAATCACACCACTTTTGCTTGCAATTCATATAACCCTAAATTGTATCTTATCCAACACACTAGGATTTACCATGTTAAAGTGCCATTCTAAAACGTTTGGTTTATTCCTTTCCAGGGATGAACAATCTGGCATGGTGCTGATCAGACACTTTCTGCCACCGACCTTCATATTTTATTAATCAACTCTACTCTTCAGCATGAGGTGAGAGGGGAAAAAAACCCGGAATAAATAAGTTCAAGAAAATAATTTGTGTTCAAAGTACCATAATTTGCACATTCCAGTACAACACTGTCCTCTTCTCTGGCATTTCCTTTTCTTTGTCCCACTGTTGACATGGCCCCTCAGGGGAGGTTAATTGAATACATGGTTATACTATTCTCCTGCCTCTCAAACACTGATGCTTACACCTAGGGACCATCCCTTCACTTACCTGCTTCTACTGAGCAAAAGTTATTTTGTTATGGATCTTCCTACTGATACTTTGTGATTGTAAGAAAAGAAGTAAAACACTAAATTTAGAGAAGACTGGACAGCTATAATTGGAGTGTTTCTCATTAGGCTTCTGATAGCACTGACTTTGACTCTTACACAAATACAGCTGGTCTTTCGACTACCTTGTTTGCCTGAACAGCCTTTATTTAAATAAATACCAAGCCCTACTGAAAGAGAACTTAATGAGAACCCCGTGGCTGAGCTGCTAAACAAAACCACCTCAAGATCTGCAGTGGTTCCATATTGTTTTCCCTTTAATTAGGGCTCTTTCAGAACTTAGATATCTTTTTTCATTCTTAGATGAACTTGTCTAATTAGGAATGTGTTTTAAAATATGTCCTGTTTTCTGACATGAAAACTTACTGCATTTGTCATGGAGGCAAGGAATGCCTGACACAGGGTTGTTTAGTTTTGAATTGAACTGCTTTGTATAGAAGCCTAAATCCATCAGAACTAGACCGTATATTTAGTGACAGATAATTAAACTTAATTGCAGAAATACCTGAGGTATGAAACAGGATACTACTGGGTACAATAAAACTGGAGAGACTCCCTTTGATTGAGAGGGCCAAAACCAGGAGCACATGGACTGCCCTCTCCTAGCACCTTGATCAAACAGAAAAAATATTGTAGGAAAGATAGACCTGCAGGCTTGTTCTTTTATAGGTTCTTACTTCCTTCAGGCAAGAAGCTTGGCTAATGGTGACTGACCTTTCTGAAATAGAGTGTGTGAGGAATTAACAGAACTGCACACCCTTAATATGTATGTTAATACATGTATGCATGGCTTAAGTCTATCAACTTCTGTCACTACCATTTGTAGAGTCCACAGGATGGGAACACCTCCTACTTATTGCTGGAAGGAAATGGGTATGCTCCTGGTGTTTGAATATGGTACTCAGCAATATTTCCAGTGTCCTTGGTGCCTCCCCAGTAGTTTCTGTGGAGAGCTGTATTCTTATCATCTTTGCCAGATGACATTGATCCAGAATTTCTTTGAGTATGAGCTTGGGAACAGTAACTTTCATCTTATTGTCTACCACTGGCTGCAGTTGAAGATGTTTTAGCCTGTTGAAGAAGTCTAAAATGTGCCCTCTGGTACATGCTGTACTTAGGCATAAGTGCTTTCTGCCTGGAACAGTGTTCCCAGAGGTGACAGTCTTAGGTAGGAGGGGAGCTCTCTTCATCCTTTTCTGTTTGTATCTGATCCTGGACTCCAGGGATTAGCTCTGTTCTGTATCCGCTATGGGCCAGGAAGGCCAATTAGTATAGCCTCTTATAGATTTTGTTTTTCAGCCTTGTCAGATTAAACTCAAATACATGAAAAGTCAATATAATTTATTAAAAGATACGTGAATGTTACAGATTTACACATTTTCTGCTATATACTGCTTCCATTCTGGCAAACCTTAACACTTTTTTGTCTCAAAGCACAGCTACGATGGAATACCAGTATCATGTGCACAGCGTTACTGTCCTCAGCACAACAGCAGTAGCAACAGTTCTTGTGCAAGTAATTTTTTGAACAGCTGACAAACAAAATAATCAGGTTCTTGTTTCTACTTTCTTCTTTTATGCCTGTGATACTTGTCTTCATCCCTGAAACAAAACCACAAACATTGTGTAGGCTGTTAGGCTCAGAGTCAGACTCTGAAGAGAAAAAAACCCAACTTGTAAAATGGGAAGTTCTCATTAAATGTAGTCATGTCCTCTGCTAATGAAAGAAAGCAAGCTACTTTAAGACAGTTTATTTCCCATGTTGCTTTAATCAGAGCCTTAGCTGTGAATGAGAGACATACTCATCCACAGCTAATGGACATACATGTTCACTTAACCATGTTGATGAAGGAGTAAAATAGTTTGTGACAGTACTGTATTAGTCCTGCAACATGCTGTTGGAAGTGCCACCTTTCAGATGTGAGAGTAAATTCTGAAGTCTGGATCAGTTTGTGGTCTCCCAGCATGTTTTGTTTAGTGTTAGTAGCCTCATGCACTGACTTTGACATACTGCACTTAAGGTTAACCTAGCTTGTTTACTGGACTAGATATTCTTGTTCTCTGCACTGAATTGTCACAGACAGTGGTTGTGGCTGCCTGGTTCAGAAGCAGGAGTCAGCTGTCCCTGCTTTTGCTCACCTCTCTCTTTTTCTCCGAGAGTCTCTGTCTTTGCCTCTTTCACGACTCCTCCTGTGTTTACTTGGACTCCTGCTGGTGTCTCTCCGGTGTCTCGTGCATTCAGTATCCTTACTGCTTTCCCCAGACTGCCGTGAGTCCACTGAAGCTGACCGCCTGTCCTCCCTTCTGAAAAAAGGTTATCAATTTTAGTCAATAACAAAAGTTTCGCTTTTGGTTTCAGTATCAGTTTTGTAATATAATGACCTACTAACAATGTAAGACAGAGAACAGATCTTTTATTAAGCCTCTCTCTCTCCCTTGGAAATACCATACCTCCCAAAAGCCCAAAGTCTATGCTTTTATATGTCCACATCTCAGCACAAGATTTAATTTAGGTATTTTCTTACAAACACTGCCCCTCAGTCTTAACACTTCTGCTTATGAAACGAGGCAGTAGAAGGGGTTCGCTCTGTTTTGCTTTAAATCCTGAACTATTCAAGCAGCTGCTTAAGCTGCTACTTACAGCTGGAGAACCCAGCAGGCCCAATCTCAGAGAGTCACAGAATCAGTAGTGTTGGAAGGGGCCTCTGGAGATCATCCAGTCCAACTGCCCTGCCAAGCCAGGGTCAGCTAGAGCAAGTTACTCAGGAACATGTCCAGGTGGGTTTTGAGTGTCTCTAGAGAGGGAGACTTCATAACTTCCCTGGGCAGCCTGTTCCAGTGCTCTGGCCACCCACTAACCAACATTTTAATGCTGGAAACATTAGTGTCACCTTTTAGTTTGTTTCAAAAACATTCTCATCTCAAAGATCTGCTGAAGAAGCACAAACAAATACGCTATCACTAGGCCATAATTTAATTTTTATTTCAGTGACAAATGTCTGAAAGAGTGTGCAGTGTTGCCTGACACAGGAAGAAGTATGTATAGATAAAACACTCTCAGTTAGCACAGCAGCATTCACAGTGATAAGAACTGTAAAGGCTTCCCATATTTAGTCCGTTATGGAAACCTTTACTCTGAGGTATAATGTATCTACCATAGCACTTCCTGTCATGTGGTAGCGAAGGAGAAGAAATTGTTTACTTTTATTTCCAAGTGTCCTTCTGTACCCAGCTACTACATATATACACACTTGGATACAGAGGGAGCATTATCCATTTCCCAGTTCCACCAGAAGCTAACTGTTCACCTGAATCACTTGCAACTTACCTACTTACCCCTGGAAGAAAAATACTTACTAATTTTTTCCCACCCTTCCTGCAGGCAGAGCTTCTCAAGCAAGAATTAGTATAAAACAAACTGTGTGTGTCCCAGACAAGACTGGTATGTGCTATTAGAAGGTGATAAAATTACAGGCTTCAGTCTGCTGACATGCCCGAAGAATTTGTCAGCTGTGGCATACCTTCCTGAAGATTTTGACTTCCCTCCTTCACATATCTCTGCATTATCCAACCTGTTCTCCTCCTGCCACTGATTGCTGAGTTCTTCCATGTGCACACCAATTACATCCCGAATCACCTGGAGATTAAGATACATTAAAAATGAACATGTCATGGTAGTGGCCTCAACTAGCAACTAGACAGAAAGTGAACATCTCAAAAAAAACCACAAAACACCCAAAAATCTTCCCCAAACCCTATACGTCAGATGTCTGAATGGAAAGTCTTATTTGCAGAAAGATGTTTCTGTATAAATTTAAATAGCACCATTTTATAATAGTCAACTATATCTGGCTGGCATTTTCACATTCAAAACTTGGCAGTTAGGAATGCTGCTGTTATTTGTAGCTCACTGCACCAAACCAAAATCCAAAAATATTCCTCCATAATTTGCAACAATAATAAAGCAGGGTACAAGAAGTGGAGAGAGACACATATTCTTTGTCTTTTAAAAGAGTATATAATTGCTTATGCTGATATATAATAAGCACTTTTATACAAAAAAGCCTTTATTTTCAGATCTCACCTCAGTGTAAGACTTCTTTGTTATATGAACATTCTTAGCCCTGTATGACTGCCGCCGCCTTTTGTAATCTCGCATTTCAGCCAGAATTTCAAGATGGGACTTTGGACCTTTCTGACTATCATCTAGCAAGAAATTGGAAGTAAAACAAATGGCCATTAGCAGGACATTAGCAGGTCTGACACTTTCGGGAACATAAAATATATTGTATTCTAGCATTTAGTAACTATTGTGAATTTCGCACAAGCTTCCTTTCCAGCCTTCATGCTAGCTGTTTACATCACTAAAAATCCACCAAGCAAACACTCTTATGTGATTTCAGTCTCCTAACCGTGATCTAAACCAATATATGGCTTTCAATTTGGTCAAACACCTACTAAATAAGGGTCATGTTTTCCAACCCAGTATTACAATAAAAGCTGAAGACTGCAAAAGCCAGATTCTGAAAAACATTTACCTTTGTAGAGGTCAAGCACTATCTCCTACCTCCCAGGCACAGCAAGGCCCACAAGGTGACACAGATGCTTATGCTGCATAGGTAGTTACAAACTGGCATGACTCAACAGGGATGAGAGGCCTCGATCCAGTACACCCATTTGCATACTGCTCAAGAGCTCCACTTGGATGACTGCCAACCTTTCCCATTCTTTTAAGTGATCTTAAATCTCATCATCTCTTATAGCAAATACTGTTCTGAGCTGCAGAGTAAGTTGGCAAGATTAAACAACCCAAAGTCAGCTGCAGCAAGGACAGAAGTTCCATCCACCGAGAGACACATGTGTGCCAAGAGCAGAGCAATGAGGCTTTCCCAGAAGGAAAATACCATAAAAGACACCAAACGAGTGTTTTCTGATGCCAGGTCTTTGCTGTGGCTTTTAAGAACAGTATGCTTTCCACAAGAAAAACAGCACAGCCAATTTTGTTTGGCTTTCAACAAAACTCATCTAGCTAGACAAACTAAAAGTCATAAATTCAACAACAGATTGTTCTTCAAACCTTGGGTGATTTTCGCTGCTAAATCCACAAAGAGATCACTATCATTTTCCATTATTTGGGATCTAGACCTCTGTTTCTTTGTTTCCTCAACAACATAATCATAAAGAGCAAGGCGATCAGCTTGAGTGAGGTCACAGGTGAACCGCTTGTGATTTTGAGGAACTTCTACAGGCAGCAATGAGTAGGAACCTGGAGGTTGAACAGAGAGCTGTTATTAGTAAAACAGCATAATTATACAGGAAAACACTGAGAAGCTCAACAAACAATGCCACAATCACCCATGCTGTTTTAATCCTTCCCCTATGTATCCATAAGAAATTTCAACTTATTTTGAAAGGATAAAAAATTGCTTGAAGGAAAAAGAAAGGCCCAAATCCCTCTCAAGGCCCACACAGGCTGTATAAGCTCTCTTGACTGCTTACACACATACAGGTTTTCAAATGCCTTGAAGGAATCATAGTAGATCAGATCAAAATTGTTCCATCAATTCCATCAATCCCTGTATTGTTCCATCAATTTCAGCTCTTGCCTTACAAGCTAAAGCAAGAGAGGCTGCAGCTCTAACTTGTGGGCTTATTTTACTCCTAAAGTGTGTAAAGTACTAGCTGCAAAATACCTGTTCTGACAGCAAGGATGAAAGGTTCTAGGAGACTAGATAACTGACCACTGTGCAAATCAGCCTCATTCACACTGTCACCTTCTCTGCAGAGCTTTTATAATAGACTGCCACAGGGATTTATAGCTAAAAGGGCAACGAAGGCACTTTCCAAGTACTCTAGATTGGTTCAGATAACTAACATTAAAGTTATGGAAACAAACATACTGCCTGCACACTCCTCTTTCCCTGAATGATCAGCCCAGTACTCACTTCTCCTATTCCCCAGTTAAAACACATATCCCTCCAAACAAATAAATCCATTTTCAATCTGTTGCAACAGCAGCAAAGTGACTTCCCTAAAGATACAGGATGCAATATTCTAGGATATTACCTGCAAAAAACCATTTTATTCAAAAACATTCAAATTTCCAGCAACACTGACCTGACCTCCATAATCCTGCTCCCCACAACACAACTTGTTTCCTGCAAGGCACAATACCATACCTCCAGGCAGACAGAAGAGCCAACACATAAGATGGGATGTTTGCAGGAACCTTTACAACAGCAAAGCTAGTGTTTCTCTATATTATTCAGGTCTTAAAGGAAGCTGAACAATCTTTCACATCCTACTTTCACTAAAGACACCAAAGAAAAGGAGCCACAATAACTCTACGAACAAACCTAAAATACACGATTTCATCATTACTACACGTGGAGCCTAAACCAGAACTGTTCTAATATGAAAAAATGGATTTAAACACAAAAAACTAGAATTCTGTTCTTAAAACGCACTGTTCTTACAGCGTCACCAAAGTCCATAAAAATGCCCCAATAGTTAGTTACGTGCTTGTGATTTTACAAGAATTTCATGACTTTTGATTAGGACCGGTTTTTCTGTTCTACAATGTAGCTATACTAATATTCTAATTAGGGTTAGAATTTAAAAAAAACACAACAAAACAAAGAAAGAAAATTACTTTCTTTGACCCAGTTAGTCAAAAGGAAATTCATAACAAAAAATTATTTTGTTTTCCTTGCCAAAGACTTTAAATTTAACAAACAATTCCAAGTCAGGAATCTTATAGTGCATCAAGATGCCACAATGAAAACCAACCCAATACAGTTTTAGTGCTACCCTTGGAGAAGGGCAAGCTTGCAGGGAAAACTGGACAGCGAACACTGGCATCTAGTGGCTCACCGGTGTATCTTTGCAATGAACCACTTCATACAGGGCCTATCTGTTCTCTAGTTGGATGCGCTTGTGTCAAATTAATGAGCTACCATTTCCCTCCAAAGGAAATGCACTTGGCATGCTCCAAACACGGTGCCCATCCCATGAAAGCTCCTTCCCAGGCAACTGTCCATTAAGCCTCCATTTGCTATGCCAGAGAAATGAAGACAAGATGAAAGACTATGCCCGAGCAAGCGCTGCTGTATTTCACTGTCCGGAAAGCTGAACAAATCCACTTTTCCTTTTGCACATATATGCATAACAAACTAAAGTCTACAGAGAGTAAATGCTGTATCTTTCAGATGTTGCAGTAATTTCTCAACCATACACTGCAGCTCTGCAGTTTCTGTAGGCAGCCTTACGTCTCTACTTTGTCTTGGTCTGAACTCCTGAAGACTCTCTCAGTCCTAAACTGGTCCCCAGGCTGGTCACAAAACCCACCAAAAAATAAAACATAATGGAACTAATGAGCTTGGAGAGGTGAAAAAGGACAACATCACATTTGTAGATGTGTCAGCATAGTTCACACTCTTGAAACAATCCAACATAGTAATACGCATGTTGTTTGCTTTTTGACCTGAGGAGCAGACAGACCTGTGGATGAGCCCACACGGCTCACGTCTAGCAGTTAATCCCTAAACAAAATGTTACCTGAAGAACAAGGCTGGAGGCACCATTAGAAGAGTCTGGGCCACAAGGAACAGAAGAAAAGGCAGGCAGAAAGTAAAGTGTAGGTAGTGGGATGGGAGCAAAGGACTAATCCTTTAACAAACTCCTGAATTTTGCAGTGTTGATTTTACAGTCCTGAATATAACTAGAGGTGTGAGCACAACAGATTCAAATTCTCTTAATCTAGTTGCCCAAGTATAGAAGGCAGTTATGCTCCAAGGTATATAAAGGAACCAGTATTAAAGAAAATGAAAATTAATGGAATTAATAAATAAAATTAAATTCCTTACAGCAGTTCATAGTGGAATGAAGGAAGCTGCAAGGAGGGACACAACAGCAGCTCTCGTTGTCTCAGTATCTGCTTACTACTTACCTTCACTGTAGCCTGTGCCTTCCTTGGCGCTTTGAACTCTAGCCTGCTTAACAATATGAAACTGTAGATCTTTATCTGCAGGCAGAGAAGAAAAAAATCATAGAACTTTTTCATCAAGTTCTTGAGTACTTCATCACTTCAGTCTTTATTCCCCAACCTTTATTATGAGAGCTATGATATGGTACAGAATATCATAGTTTTACTGAAGTATAAGGGAACATCTGAACTAAAAATACAATTTTAATGTATTCCATATTTAAAATTAGGAAAGGAAAAAAAAAGCATTTCTGGTCTGCAGAGATGTGGAGTAGAATTACACAGTGATAGAAGCATAAAAAGGGTAAATTCAGGCAAATAAATTATAATTTGAGAAAATAAACCTACTGATGGCAACACTCAAGGTTTTCAGGAGACCTCGGAGAGCTTACAGCCGACAAGGCCGTGGGATGTGCCACCGTGAGGGCCTCTGCCCCATGAGGTCTCCCTGTCCCCTCATGCTCCGTGCCCTCCCAGGGTCCCCCCCTCACCCCAATCTGCGTGTGGACGCCCCGCCAAGCGAAGCCCCCGCTGGTGCTCACCCATGGCGACGGTGGGAACCTTCGCGTTTTCGTAGAAAAAGCTGGAGTCGTACATCTCGGCCTGCGGGACCAAAGAGCTCGGTCAAGGCCAGCAGGGCAGGCGGCACCCCAGGGCAGCAACGCCAGCCCCGCGTCCGCCTTCCCAAGCCGGGCTCCCACCTCCTCCTCGGCGGAGTATCCCATCTTGCGGAGCCGGCAGGACGCCGCGTGCCTCTCCAGCGACGCGCGGGGGACGCGGTGATGGGCGTCATAGGGACACAGCATCCACTCCACCTGCCGACGGGACACAGGTCAGGT
>VXAY01002362.1:624896-667798 GCA_013399855.1 Oxyruncus cristatus
CCGGGCGGGGCGGCCCCGTGAGCGCGGCGGGGGCGGAGCCGGCGCCACGTTCGCCGAGGGCGTTCCTGGTACGGGGGCCGGGGTGAGGTTGTGGAGCTGCTCCTTCTTGGCGCGGGGGAGGCGGCGGGAAACCCGAGGAAGAGCCGGGACGGAGGGGCCCGAGCCCCTCAGGATTTGAACAGCGGTTTTATTTTTGTTTTGTTTTACATTGTTATTCAGCAGCTAGTAGCGGGACATTTAGGATTAAGCATTTGCATTGTAAGCATCGTATGCTTGGCTAGTCTTTTAAGCAAGAGGGAAGACCATCCCAAGGTGGATGAGCTGTATGGACCACCAGAAGCGAAGCCAGCAGGACTGAGCAGGAAGCGCGGGAATGGCAATTCCGGCAGTGGGCGATCGCGACTGCCGGCTCACTGACCCCCTGCTCAGAACGGACCCCAGACTCAAACGGCGGGAAAAACTGCACCCGCGAACTAATTGGCCCCGGAAGCGAGAGATGTAACTCGCAAAGAGGGGGTTGCAACCAGTGAGTGCTGATGCCTCTGTTTGTTTAAAAAAACCCGTATAAATAACGTAAAGTCTTGATGATCGGTGAGCAAGCTTTCCGTGGGTTACCACCCAGCGGCCGTACTGGAATAAAGCTCGGGAGAGGGGTGGGAACTGGCACCGGCAGCGGGACGACACGCCCGCCTCTGCCGGCGGGAGGGCGCAGTGGGGCCCAGGAGGGGCCGCGCTGGGCCCGCTGGGGCCTCGCCCTGTCTTCGAGAGGGCCGCGGGGCAGTCGGCTTCCTTTTCACGACACCCAGACGTGACCCCGGCTTTAGCAAGGGTTTCTCTCCAGAGCGCAGATCGTGCCCGCTTGGGCGCCCCAGATCGCTGCCCCTGATAGCGGCGGGGCAGGAGGAGCATCGGCCCCTCCCGACGCCGTCGAGCCCCCGATGCCCGAGTTCCTCCTGCAGCACGACGAATGCGGTGTTAGACGGAGGTCCCTCCAGCAGCCTCCTGACCCAGGCTACGTGAGGGGATCCCTAAGGAGCAGGCTGTGCAGTGCAGAACCAGGATGTGTTTCTCCCTTTGTGGAGCACAGGGGTGGTGTCGGTGGGGGAGCTGCATGGCTGCGGCAGACCCCAGCGACTGTGCCCATTACTCGACCATAATTCTGAGCATTTTCCCTAGAGACTGAGGGAGCACTAGGACTCAGTAAAACTGTAACATAGGAAGCTGACAGAAGGACCATCTTAAGGAATAAATTTCACATGACTGACGTTTAGTCTTGCCTATTTTTGTCGTCTGTGAGCAACGCACATATGCCTAGAAGGAAGAGTGGGTCTGTCAAGACAGGGTGAGGGAGAGGCAGCATGACAGATGTAACTGCCAGAATGACTCTGTACATCTGCTTTCTTTAGGAGATTACAGCCCTTTCTCTCCAGCACAGTGAATTTGAGACTGAGTTGGGATTTTAGCCCTTTGAGAGATTTGCTGTCTCTAGCTATGTTTTCCTGAGGATCTTTGACTTCACATGATAGAAGATACTTGTAGTGAAGACTTCCCAGCTGCCCTTGCAATTACATATATGCCCTACTGGAGTACCCTTGCTAACATTAGCATATTTTATCCGAAGAGTAATAAGAACAGCTCTGCAAAATTGTTCTGCTTGTCTCCACTGGAAAATACTGTTTCTTCCAAAATTATGAAAGTCGGGCTCAACAAAGTATCCAAGCAGATTTTTTTTAAGAGTAAAGATTAAACAACATTTGATTTTGTTTACTTACAAATTAAATTGATAAGAATCAGAATAGATGTTTTTCTCTGCTAAACAGTGATGTTTTCAATGATTCAAAATGACCACAGTCTTTCAGCTACCAGCTACCAACAGTCTTTCCCAACTGGTAGTCTGCGGTCTGTGGCATACCCTCTTCTCCTGCACCCTAGCCCTGTGGTGGCTGCAGCCCAACAGTCTTGTCATCAAACAACAGCATTAATAATGTAAGTTTATCACATCTCAGTCTCCATGGTCCCTTCTGAAAAGGAGAAAGGAAGCTCCACAGCTGCATTTCCCCAGGCATGACTGCTGCCTGGCTGCAGCTTCCCAGAATGAGGGTGCTTGAACATGACCCAGCCCCTTTGCAGAGCTGCAATGCTGAGCATGCCAGTAGTCTGGTCTTTTTGTAGATGGTCTTTCTGGACAATATCGATCTCTAGTGAAAGTCTGTGAAAACCAGCCCCAAATACCCTCACTGTGCAGCAGGACAGTCCTGAACTGTGGGAAAAGCAGAAGGTACAACAGGGAATTAGTTTATACTTTATGCCAACATAAATACCATACAGTACTCCTGGAGAACTCCTTAAACATACCACCTTGTGCCCTCCTCCAGATGGAATTTATATTGCTAGATACTCCAACTGTTGACACATCAGGAACCACCTAGCTTAGGACCATACCCAGGGGCAGGTACCTTAACACAGGTTGAGTGATCCTATCCCAACAAAACCTCTTGGTATCCCCAAGAGTGCCAGCTTGAAACCATTCTAAAATCACACTGGTCTTAAGGTCCAAACCTTTTAATGGGTATGCAACAGGAGTGGGAGGCTCATCCTGAGCAACAAAACCCTTTCCCACATGGCTGACACAGAGAGGAGCATCCCTCACCCATGGCTTGTGTTTGTTTTTTCCTTCACTGATAACAAAATCTTGCAGGCTTTCTGTAGCCAATTACTTCATGGCTTGTGTTTGTTTTTTCCTTCACTGATAACAAAATCTTGCAGGCTTTCTGTAGCCAATTATTTATTTAGAAGTATATTGACTCTTTGAATAAAATTAATTTTTCTCTAACATGGAAGAAAGACAGTTTTCATATTTAGGATTCCTTCTATTCCTTAGATGCAAAACACTACTTGTAGTGTTGTAGTTGTATTGTGTTCACAGCTCCCCCTGGAAATGAGGGAAAAAATGTGAGAGCTCAAATTATTAATTTTTTTAAAATACGCCTCTGGTAAAGAGAAATCAAATAAGGTTTATAACAGCTATTTCAATCCTAACCACATTCAGCCTGGAGATTTCTGGATGAGGACAGGGCCAGGGAGCAAGGGAAAGCAAGCTGAAGGATGAAATGAAACTATCCAAAAGCCAAAATGGAAGGAGCTTGGCTTATGGCCTCAGACAGCCCATGCAGGCCTGGCAAGTAGAAAAGACAGCTTTTTGACCTGCAACTGTGACAGATTTTGGCTGGTTCCAAATCAGCGTTTGGTGAAGCTGTAGCCAAGATCTCTGCATGTTTGCAAAGGGTATGGAGCAAGCAACCAGCACCTGGCAGACCACAATCTGTCCTGCAACAGGGAATTGCTCTCCCAGGGCATATGCCATGCAGAAACTGCCTCATCTCTAGGGCAGCTTAAACTGCAACTGCTTCGTTAACACTCATTGATTGGACTTCAGAAATAGAGGATGTTGAATAGGGAGATGAAGGGTCCCAGCACCTTGGTGGTAAGATCGACTGTATCATCTGAGAGCAGCTCTGGTAGTTTGCCTTTCTAGTGATGCCACCTCTTCTCCCTTGCCCCTGGAGCCCATGTGTCAAACTCTTCTTCTACAGGGAAGGATTTGTATATCCAGGCTGGTAGTATGGGTGTCACTCAGCAAAAATGACTGAACTGGAGACAGATTTTGTAAAGATAAAGCACACAGACGCATGAATTTAAATTAGTTCTGTCATTGTTGCTATTACCTTAGACTTCTGCTGAGACACCACATTCAAAATCTGTAGCATAAATTCAGCTGACTCAGCTTTGTAATCTACAGGAACATGTGGTAAATTTCTCTAGTGTATTTGTACTCTCAATTTGTAGAGATATCCTCTATGACACAGGCAGATTTTTCAAAATTCTCTTCACCAGACACCTGACCAGAGTTTAATTTCCATCATTTGCTGTCTGAGTTCTAGTTTTGTTGCCCTCCCAGCTCATGCTGAAGTGCCTGTGTGGAGCAGTACAGGTGCTGTTGGCAACCAGAGAAGTCAGAGAACACTCAGACCTCACTGCTTTCTCTGCCAGGTAAATGCAGCTGATTTATTCCTTCAGCTGCTTACCACTCAGAGCATGCTACAAGTCTGGCTTCTGAATCTTGATGCTTATTCCTTTGTGACTGACTTAGTCTAGTTCACAATTACAGGCTAAGGTGTATTTTAGGAAGAGCAGTGCACCGGACAATCCCAAATTGATTTACAGGCAGCAACTCTAGTACCTGTTAATGCTTTATTGATTCCTCTTTCTCTATCTCCATGTGATCTATCATGGATTCTTCAGATTTAGATCAGTTTATCAGGATGGTATCATCCTTATCTTTCAAGATAAAGCATGGTGTTCTCACTTGATGGAGCTGGGAATTCATTGTTAAACAGCCAGAAGTAAATCCAATGCCCTTTTACACACTGAAGTTTTAATATGTTTGTTTTGGAGCCTGCGTGGTTTTTTGTCTTTAAGCCCTAGTCCCTTCGCAGTTGCTGCACAGTGATTCTTGATCCTTTGCCTGCTCCTTCCTCTGCCCTTCTCTTGCTGTGAGCTTTCCAACTGGGCAGTACCTGCTGCCTGCTCAGAGCCAAGGTTCCTTTCCCGCCTTTTCTTCCTAAGTTGTCAATGGCCTGGTGGGCATTATTATTTATTTAATTCATTTTTCATTCATTAACACCCGTTGTGATTAAGCATAATCTCTGTGAAGAATGAGAGCCTCTTCCATACTTTTTGTCATAAATACTGGTGACAAAGAAACCAGCTAAACTAAAATGTGGCCATAACTGTGGAAACTGATAACTTCTGGCAAGTGACTTGGCCTCTGCTTTTGCTTAGCTGTGCCAGTGCCCTGCTTGCCGCTGGCATGGAGACCCTTCCAGCAAAGGGCTCCTTGTGTTCTTCGCCAGGAAGCATAGAAGAGCCTGTGGTTTTCCTTTAAAAGCATGCTATTGATGTCCAATTGATGTCTGCTTGAAATTAAGAGATCAGAATATACTTATCACTTATCTACTTGCTGTTTCTGTGGGTAAGTCTTCTTGGAGAGTCTTTACGGCTCTGTGCTTGACGTAAGGCTGAGAAACATGTCCCAGCAAGGAGCTTGGCTGTTGCCTTACTTTCTTGCTCAGCAGGGAGCTCCCGTGCTGCCCAGAGCCCCACATCATGCTGCAAGCTGCTGTGTTCCACTGACCGGGGTTGCAAAGCCACCGCCAGGGTCAGCCAGCTGATGCCAATGAAGAGGCAGACTCACATCAGGCATAATTGTATGAACACGCACCCCTTCTGGCAATACCAACATGTACTCTGGGCTGCATGTAGCCTCGGGTGACAGCCCCAAAGGCATTGCCATGAGGGCAGGTATAGTGGGTTTGTGAGAGACGTGAGGAAGGCTGCAGTGCGGCCTCCTTTGTCAATTCATAAAACAGGATTTTAAACAAAGATGCTGTCCGTGTTCAATATGAATGATCACTTACCAGTGATGCTCTCTGGGAAGGTCTGAGAGCATGGTCTCAGTATCCCATGGGCAAAGGATAGCAGAGGCACAGTAACATGTGGCCACCTTCAAAAATATGTGCTTTACTGCCACTGCTTTGTTTTCCACAGTAACAGGTCCCCAGAGCAAGAGCCAATGAATTAAGTGTTTGTTAATGTGTTCTGTGACTGAAAGGTATTACCCAAATTACGTTCTGTGAATGCATCAATACATCTAAGGCTACAGCAGTAGCTGAATGCTGCTCCCTGTGTTGCTGTCCCAGCTTTCTACCAGGACTTTGCCCCTGCCTGCTGTGCATTAATAGGATTATATTTCCTGAGCACAGGGAACCGGCACAGCTGATCACCTGCAAAACATCAACTGGAGTGGCCTATCCCCTTCTTGTCAACCCAACCCTTTGTCAGTGGAACACATGGAAGTGCCTTCCAGGGAGGGACACCATCCCTCCCTTTGTGCCTCCAGCAACCTCTGGAGCAATACACACTGAGTCCCAGCCCTACATCACTGCACTGGAGCCTTTCCACACTGTGGCAGATGAACTGCCACCCAAGGCAAGGTAACAGGGGGCTGAAACAGCACAGACCTTACAGTGCTCTCAGCACTTAAACCACTTTGAAAGCTTTAGAGCAACAGAAGCCATGTGTCAACTGCATGTTGGTGGTCAACTTTAGCTGGTGCTAAAGTTCCCCTTGCATTTGTCATATGGGCATGTCTTAAGTTTGCCCCATTTTGTGCTGGTACAAGGAACTTCAGTTCTTCTGTTGGGGTCCAAGGGGGATCCTTGGCACGGGGCCTGCAGTTGATGTCCAGACACGTGGATCAAGCTGCTTACTTTTGCTGTATCTGCAGACTTGTGCAGCCCTAGAGGTCGCTTGGAAAATGTGGTCACTTGTGTTCAGCACTATTAGTGCAGTGAATAATGATAGCCATACCTAGGTGTTGCCATTTCTTCTCATAAGCATGTACAAAACAAGAAATATTACTTTTACCTGAAGCAATATTTTAAAGGAAGTTCACAGGAAGGAGAAACTTATAACAATTTTCTTGGAAACGAGTCAGCAGATAAAAGGACAGGCCAGGTGTTATAACAAGCTTAATATTCTGGGTGTGGATTTGCAAGTGCTGCCTACAAGCATCCTTCCTCTTGCAAGAGGATTAGCACAGGGGATTACAGAGAATCTTTGAAGAGATTGGCATATGCTCAGATGGTCACACACTCTGGCTTCCCAAGCACGTGGGGTCAGGGAAAAAGAGAAAGCAAGTGTGGGGGAGAAACGGAGATCCCACTCAATTATTGCCAATGGGGAAAACATGTGGTGTCTTTAGCTCTCACAGGGACTCATAAATTTAAGATCACTGTATTTGCTGAGCTCATCAGTGATGGGATTTCATCAGCTCAAGTTCTTGTACCCCAGTGTTATCACATTTAGAAGCTCAGCCTCTGGTCTGAGACACTAAACAAAAGTGCTTCTTGCTTGTGGTCAGAAATTGCCCCCAGGCACTTGTGAATGCATGAATGACAATGTCAAATTCCACCTCTTGGCCAGTTTCTCTTGATGTTTACGTACTGTGCTCACCACAGGCACTGTGGTACCCACATCCCTCTGTTCCCTGGTGCAGATTTCTTTCCATCCTCTGTTACTTCTTTGCAGCTTTCCCCCATTTCCTCCCCAGTCAGACTTGTAGATTTGCAGTCATCCCCACCCAAAATGTCAGAAGCTGCACAATTCGATGTCTTTCCAACTGTTCAATACTACCCCAAAACCTTCACTGAAAACAATTTTGTTCAGCCTGTCATTATGTTTGCAGATCTGAACCATCCCACCGCCTGCCCCTCAGCATAGGCTTTGTCTCTCGCAAGGCACAGCCTTGCAAAGCAAAGAGTGATCTGACTAGTGAAAAGGAAAAGCACCCACCCTCACCCACTTTACCAGGTACATCTTTCTTCCCAGTGCACACAGCACCCCAGCAGGCACTTCCCTGCAAGTGTGCATGAAAAATTAGGTTATTTTCTTTGAATGGTTGTTTATTCCACTTTCCAGACACTTAGACAGAACTTTGCATGTGCTGTTTTTCATGTCTGTCAAATGTACTGTGCAGTGAAGTGTCTCACCTCAGATCTATCTCTCACCCACTATAGCAGAAGCAATACAGAAGCACTAATAGGACACATCTTAAGGCAAACAGCTCCATTCACATCAGCAAAAGCTGTTAGCAAAGCCAAAGCATGTCAATAATCAATCCAGAGTCCATCTGATACATACACACAGTCTGGTTTAAAACCACATTGCTTAAGATGCAAACTCAAATGTAGGAAAAGCCAGATTTGCTGCTGAGGGTCCACAGGCAGTGCTGATGCCTCTCACACCTGCAGCACACGTGGAGAACAATGCCTTGGTGGGTGAGCAGCAGATCGTACCTGTACATATTGTACAAGGCAACGCCCAGGCAGAATGAGCTGAATTAAGAAGTCACACACATGGCTGTGAATTACAAAACTCTCTGTAAGGCTGTCGGTCACCAGGATTACTCTGGTCTATTCCTGTCTCCCTCAGCAGAGTCTTAATGAGTGTGGCTGTGATTAGAAACAGGATAAGCAAGAGCCTACCGCTAAAAGGGCTGCCTCTAAGAATTTCCTTGTCTGCCTCTGGGGAATTTGGAGCTGTTTTGAAAGCTGTACCTTGCATCCCAAACCTGTCCTGCTTAAGTGAGAGGAAGGATATTTACAGATCTTACAATAATGGAGATGCGGCCAGGGAATTCAGAATACCTCAACTCAGCCTTGCCTTTCCTGGTCTGTAGGTGGCTACACAGGAAACCAGATGAGGAGTCAGGTAGAAACACTGATTTAGCAGATATTTGTGCAAGGTATAGTAGCATCATTGCTGATCTTCAGGTTCCTCACTCAGGATTGGAAAAAAGCAACTGCTACTCTGTACCACTGAAAAATGCAAGATCCTGTAAACCAGGCTTTATTTTTTGGTTGCAGACACAAACCCTAGAGCTGAAGATTCAGCATCCCATTCCCTGATACCTGGGTTTCCCCCTGGCTCCTCATGGGGTTGCTCAGGTGCAAGTGCCCAGGCAGCAGCTGCAGGGTGGGATGCAAAGAGCTCCCCGGCTACCTCCTGTCTCCTCAGCTGGAGATCTGCAAGGGCAGCAGTGCAGGAAGTTGTAAACACACAGTTACTAAAAAAAGCATTTAACTGCTCTTGCCCACAGAAAACAAGCCTGATTAGCCGTGTCGGTGTGTTTGTTTTACCTCATGACCCAGCGGTGCAGCAGCACGCTGCAGGTGGCACCTGGGGTTTGTCACTGCTCATGGCCTGGTCACGCTGATAAATGAGAAGGCCATCACCAATTTATGGCAGTAAGTGATACTTGGCATAACAGCCAAACGCCAATCGATCCTTTCTTAGAAATCCCAGCTACACATGGCAGCTGCAAAGCTAAAAAGCGTCAGGTACCAACTCTGCTCCTGGAAAGGAGCAAAGCCGCCCCGGGCAGGAGGCGGTGATACTCGCCAGGCACCTGGGGAGGCTCTCACGGGGAAGCAGTTTGTGTGAAACACAGAGAGGAAAAGGGCAGCGGGGGGCTTTGGAAGCTCTTCCCTTGCCACGGCCCGACACCAGGTGGGGCTACAGAAACGGCAGCGAAGCCCCACACACCGGACACCGGCATCGAGGGCTCCAGGTTCCCAAAAAAATGTCCACGGCTTTTCCTTGTCGCATCCACGCCTGCTGCAGACAGCGATACGGAATCTTACGCCTCGCTGCCTCGGAAAGGCACAGCAACACGGATGCAGTGATATTTCAGTAATGAGACGGTTGCACAAACCCTTTCCTTAGCAGCTCCTAAGGCAGACTGGTGTCTGTCTCTACATCACCAGGGGAAGCCCTCACACTCCTCCCATCATAAACCTGGAGCACGTCCTTCACCCTGCCTTTTCCCTATTTTATTTTGGGGTTTTCTTCCCCAACCCCACGAGGGACCCAGGGAACCTTCCCTGCCCCACCAGCAGCTCAGTTTTCTCTTTCATTCTCCACCATCCGGGGGGGCCACGCACAGCTCCAGGACAGCAGAGGGCAGGGCTGCAGTCCAGCTGCAAGAGTCTGGACAGGGGAGACAGATCAACTCTCCCAGGCCCTCTGCCAAGGGGCTCCCCGGCAGCCCAAGCCGTGCAGTGCCATGCTCCCAGCCAAAATGGAAATGCTTCCAGGCTGACATTTGCATTTTACCTGCATTTTTCCTCTCTGGGGCTATGAAATAGAAACAAAAGAAGACTTCAACTGGAGAAGCTTGTGCCAGACTCAGACTGAAGCCACCACAAGACAGGCAGAACAACTGTGCCCAGGCACACTGTGCACAGCTCATCCTTGCCTTGAGCAATTCTGCAAAATCCCTGTTTCCTGCAGCCAGTGAGTGGACTTCGAGCTTCAAAAATTTACATCTCAAATTAGCATTGCTCCTGTGCTTATCAGTGGTCCAGCCTATTGCAACACTGTTGCAGACAACACTGCTAATTTGAAACGAGAATTGTTTATAAAGTCCTGAGGATTTCACAGGACTCTGTTCATTATGACAAAATGACAATGGATGTGAGGCAAGGTTCCTTCAAGCTTGACATTGCCCTTCTGTTTATGAACTATTGCTTCTAAAAATCTTCCCCGCAACAGCAATTCCCCAGTCCAGCATTCTCCATCTCTTGCTCAGAGCCTGAAATTATTAAAAAAAACCCAAACCACAACACAATTTCCAGAAGCAAAAAACAGGCCTTCAGGTTCATCTGTCTAGAGATATTTTCAAGAGGCTCCTAAGAATTTTCTAATATCTCTTCATTTCCCCTATACTTCTCCAGCCTCGTTCATGACCTGTACAAGTTGGAAGCCAGAAATTTTTAAATTAAAGAGAAAATCCCTAAGGAAGTGATACAGATTTTTAAAATATTACACACACATATATAATGTATATCTATAAATTATGTATTATGTATAGATTTAAAAGGTCAACAGGGTTTATATATACATATATATTATGAATATATGCACATATATTCATAAAAGGTCAACAGTATGAATAAAGAAAGTCTTAATATTTTTAGCACTTTTTTTCTATTCCTTTTTTAATTTTTAGATGTTTTCACTACCCTCTTCTGCCGGTTTTATAGGCTTACCTGCAGAAATGTACCAGCTTTGGAGAAAATCCCTCTCTTTTTCCACCAAGCCTGCTAAATTCAACAACAATTTTCATCATGGGATGTTTTCCATCTAATTGAGGGGGGAGGGTCGGCATTGAGGCAGGAACAATACACACACACACACACACACACACGCGCGTCAGCGCACACACCACAACTGCAGATTAGAGTTATGATTTTCTCCAAACTACCCTAACTGAAAATGAACTAAAGGGCCTGTGTGCAACCGATCAGAGAAAGAAAAAAAGTGAGGTGGGTAACAGATGGTCCCACAGTCAGGGGAAGCTATGAAATGAGCTCAACTGGACTAAGCTATTAGAGGCTTCCAAACAAATGGGCAAAAATAGCTGCTGCTAAATACTGGAATCATTAACAAATGCCAATCTGCCTGTAAATGAGACAATGTTTCTACTAAAAGCAAGACTAAACAGTACAACCTCCTTATTCTGCTTATTTGCCATCAGTGCCTTTATGAAACGCATGCATTGCTGTTCAAGCAGCAATAATAAACTTTTATAACATACTACTTTGATCTGTCAGCACAGATGTGAAATCAAGAAATGCTTGGTTTATCCTTCCTACCAGAAGATAGGAAAATCTGGTTACAATTAATCTGACTTGTATTCCCGTATTGACACCTCATCTAAAGATTAAGGCCCTGATCCAGCAAAGCAGCAAATGCTCACTTAGCTTCAAGCAGACCTGACTTTGTAGTTCCTGTGACTTCAGATCAATGGGAAGAGACACATGCTGGCAGCACGTGCTGGAGCACATCTGGGTGCAGCCCAGCAAATCCTTGTGTTCTGAGATCCTTGGGAGAGCTTTGTGCTGCATGGGCAACCAGGAATAAAAACAAGGCTCAACTATGACCGATTGTGTTGGAGAACAAACTTTTGGATTTTGGATGAAGTTTGTAGTCACTACTTTTCCCTCCTACGGAAAACATAGAAGAGTCAGTGCAACATGTCAAGTCTTGAATTCTCCTCTTGCTGAATATTTTACCAGTTTCTCAAGGATATGAGGTTACTGTGACCATATTCAGTATATCACTGTTTTAGCTCCTTCCCACAAATATACCAGAGGCAGAAATTGAAGTTGAGAAATTGGAGGAACAGACAGCAAAAAAATGAGTCTGAAATTTTGTCAAGTACAAAGCACTACACTTGGGCAGGAATAATCAATTTCATGAGTACAAATCAGGACCAAATAGCTAGAAAGTGTTAGAGAGCAGGTTCTGGGGATTACAGTGGACCATGCACTGAACACAAGCCTGTGACAGACTGCTGTGCAATAAGGTGAGCTCTATGCAAGGCCATGTAAATGGGGAACGAGTGAGCAAGACCTACAGGTAATCCTCAAGGACTTCTTATGTTCTGCTGAGCATTTGCAAGGGCCCTGCTGAAGATACACGCCCAGATTGAACTGTCTTTCAAAAATTAAAGGCATCTGGAATAAACTTAAGTCAGAGAGGCTATGGAAACCCCAGTGCTAGAAGCCTGTAAATACAGTGTAGCTCAATACTAGACTAACATCAGTAATGTTTATTCCTGTGCCAGGCAGATGTTATCCTGGAGTTCATATTACTTCTCTGGTGACAACCAGCAGGTTGACAGAACAGCAAGGCTTCATGCACTCAAGCTATACGTGCAAGCCCTTGCTTTTAGCTGGTGATCAGAGCACCGTATCTTTGTACTTCTATGTTTGAGCTTCAGAAAACAGTGTTATCCAGGTAACTAGCATTATTGTACTTCTATTAAGGGAGGGGTCAGAGAATACCTTAAGTGCAAGAAAAAAATTCCAAGAGAGGAAGAAAAAATATGGTGCCAGAAAATATTTTGTAGAAATCTGTGAGCAGCATCAGGGAATAAACTTATGTGGAAAAAAAGGAATGCTTTAAATCACTTGGTAGTTTGTTTTGGTTTGGTTTTCTTCTTTTTACATGGAAAGCATGCTTGTGGTGTACCACTGCCTGTTCCCCTTTCTCTGTTTCACACTGTGACAATAAGGAAGATCATTGTGCTGATCCTCTGTGCAGGCATTGATGGCAGGGGTCTTTCCTGTGTTCCCCTGTGACAGGTTTCCTTGCTCCTTTGCAAAATACCACAAGTAAAATGCAAAGAGGCAGCAACATGGATTAGCTAATGAGATTATGCTCTTGGTTTCCTTAATGGAGAAGGGTCATGGGAGATCACGGACGTGCCGGCCCGACCACGCATTGCTAAAGACAGACTTCCACAAAACCAACAAAATGGTTTCTTAACAACGTGTCACCAAAGGCCCTCATAGACATGCTTAGCTTTACCCTTCTAATCTTGGTAGCAGGAAGGAAAATCTGATTGCACTTAATCTTGCTTGAGAAATGGAGAGCAAAGCCAGAGAGCCAGCAGGGTGTGCTGAAGGTAGTGATGCAGCTGGGCAGCAGAGCTGGGTTGAGAATTCAGTCTGACCTGCCTGAGACTGCCCTGGGGCGCATTGCTTCAGGTGCAGGTATGTTACACCTCCCCTTGCAGCTGTGAGTAAAACCACCATGAGTACCCATAAAGAAAGCACACTTCTTCAGTTCTTTCTCAACTCTAACCACCAACATAGTCAGTAAATATCCGTATCACTTTTGCAAATGAGTCAGATTCTTCATTAGATACCAAGTTACTGTGCTGTCTCTCCTCCTCTGCTGTCGCTCATAGAACAGCACTCTGTCTATCTCACACTGAAGAGGAGATATTTTGGTAGAAAATGAGACTTGGCAAGCACCACTGCTATTGCGCGCATCAGGATGGACAGGCTTGTGGTAAGGAGAAAAGCAGACAGAGGAGGAGGCAAAATATTACACAGTACAAGTAGTACTCAGATCTTGTCTTCTATATATGTAGCAGTACAAATAACTTCCAAGTTAAGAAAGAGAGAAAAAGTCAATGTGCGAATGAGAGGAAAAAGAAATTCTTTCATATATAAATGCATAGAAAGAGTGAGATTCAACATATCACCATGTAGTACCAGGTAAATTGCAGTAGATAGATATTTCAGAGGAAACAGGTTGGTATTATACCTAAAGTTGTATGAAAAGACTATGAAGGGACAGGCTATTTAACTGTTCATCATGCTTACCTTAATTTTATTCCTTTTCTTTTGGGTACCCATAGGTTTAAGCTGCTACATGGGTTGCTTTGTGTACTTTTCACTGGTCGTGTTGGAAGGTAAACTTGCCCTAGAAAAGTTGATTATCTTACCTGTAAATAGCACAAAGGCTAATACAAAGGATTTTTGCTCTTTTTGAGCTGCAATAGCCAGTATGGTGGCTTTTTCTAAATTGCTGCTTTAGTGGTTTAGCTATTTCAAAATATGTTCAACTATTTTGCTATCTTGTATTGAAGCTCCTTATTTCCCAGCTGGAAATAAAGCAGATTGTGGGCTGAGCCAGCTGGCAGATGGACAGAGAGGAAGAACTGCCATCCCTCGGGAGGCTACACCCACACTTGCTGGGGAATTGGTTTCCTCAAAGGACAGCCCCAATTTAGGTTAGCTGACAGCAACTCAGTTTTAAAGAAGTCTTATGATACCCAATGTTTAAAAAAAAAAAAATCAGAGTCCAGGGCTCTAAGATGTATTGCTACATCTCACCTTTAGAGTGGCAAAAAACCTACAATATGTTATAGCTTAGCAAAAAACTGTCACAAATGAAGACACTGTTTTTCCCTCCTCATGTTTCATATTTTTACACCACATTCAGAAATAATGGAAAATGCCACACAGCTCATTTTCATTTTTGCACAATACCTGCACCAAATACCTGGCACAGTGGAAATACCAGTTATTCCAGTGAAGCTTTTTGAGGGGGAGAAAGGATGTCCAGGCACTCTCTTTTAAAAGAGTAAGAAAAGAACTAGACAAAGTGGACTATTGAGCAATGAAAGATAGGGATTCCTAAGGGCTATTTTAATTGGTCTTGTCTACAACAATAGCAACAATAAATAGGGCTTATTCTGATCTTCCATGTCATAAACTGTTTGACTACACAGCTGGGAAAGCAAGTTTCTTGTGCATGTGTGCTCTGTATCCCAAAATACACAAGCGTTCATGGTTCTCGTGGGACTTGACTGCACAGTTTTCACACAGGCAGCAAAACAAAGGAGTGAACTGGAGGACCACAAGGGTAGGCCATAAACACCACTGCTGAACAGGGACTTTGGTTTCAGCTGCCGTTGAAAGCCCTGAAAGACACCAGCTCTACTGGCTCACTCTCTTTGTCCCTTCCAAGTCAGCCTTCATTCAGCTGGTGTAAAACTGGGGTGATAGTCCAGAGAGGGGCAATTGCAAATTTAAAAATAGACAAAATGTCAGATCACAACATGGCAAAATTCTACTGCCACGGACCTGGCAGCATAAGAGAATGAAGAGTGCTGTGCCTCCATCAACATTAGCCACTATGAACAAACAAAATTCATAACTCCTCATAGACATTTATCCCGCAGTGATGGTGCAACTAAATTGTGATAATTATTTGCTAGTGACAATTTTTAGACTACTAGTAAGATTAGTGTTTTAGAGGCTTCTGTCTGTCTAGTCAGAGGGTAGAAATTACAGGCACTGTTGTTGAGTTGCTCATTTCTCCGTACTCAGAGAAATTGGTGGCTGTAAATAACCATTTTCATCTTAAGGGAAAGGCACAGTATATCCCAGGGACCTTCTGGGATTTCTGGAGACTCGTCACAACAGTATTCACTCGGCAATCACAGAGAGTTGTGGGATACACTGCCATACACTGCCCTGCTCTTCCTGAAGTGAAAGCTCCCTCAACTTTACAAAAAAATAATACATACTAGCTAAATTAAAAAAAAAATGAGCACTGGGTCCTCTCAGGCAATTTTCAGTTCTGCTCTAGGAAGACCATAGGCTGTGACTGACTGCTCCCATGCACCTGACTGCATTGGCAATGCATACAGATTAAGAAATGCACTCATATACTGCAAATTACAGGACTAGAACCTTAGACATTAAATCCTCCAGGACAGGAGGCCCTTTTAGCAGGAGTTGTATACATAATAAAAGCTGTATGCATATTATAATAATGGCCTACTATGCCTACTCATTATTATTGATGATCATATTATGGTGTTATGAACAATTTACTTTATGTCAGAATTTGCCCAGAAAGCATCTGGATTGTTGAAGTCACTACAAAGTTTTTCTTTGCCATTGTAACCCATGGCACAAATATAGAACACTGAAAAAAACAAAACATTGGCATACTTCATTCTCTTATTAAAAGGCCACTTTCTTAGGGGGAGGTTAATTATTTAACAAGCAATTTAATTCACCTCATCAACCCACTCTGCTTGGTCTTTCTTCTGCAGCTGGCTGCTCCGGGCTGTTGTGCCTGCTCCCGAACTGCCAGCTCCACACAGCCTCAGTATCCACAGCATCTGGAGCCATAGTTGTTCCCCGCCTTGGTCCCAGCCACCAGCCCTGCAAAGCTGCAGCATGGTCCCCAGCACATCACTCATCCAAAGAGCTCCCAGGCACTGGACAGGTGTGAGTGGGGGACCACCAGGGGACAACAGTCTGGATGCAACCATATGGGTTTGGGTGGCGGGAGGGAAGAAATGTATGCGTGCACACTACCATCTCAGTTCAGCTCAGAATACAGGACTCAACCTGCTTCAGTGACTTCACATGTGTTGCTTGTGGGTCTCAGCGCACAACAGCATGCCCTCCTTTCACCTTGTCACGTTTGAGCACACTCCTACCCTGACTGGAGACCTCAGCTTCCCAAATGTCCAGACCCGGGACACAAGTTTACATTTAGGCATGCAGTTTGAACCCAAGCACAGAATAAAAGGATGGATTAGGTACAGGACTACCTTTCAAAGGGAAACCTGTGGTTTGAAACGGGTAAGTATTGAGATTCCCAGGAGCACCTAATGTCTAACCTGGACATAAATGCATTTTTCTGTCCAATGCACTGTATTCTATTACTAAACACGTTGTCAAAATTATTGGAATGAAAAGATGCTTTAAACAACCATTATAGGCTGTTAAGCATACTTTAACAAGACAGCATTATGCCTAAAAGACAACCAGAGTCCTATGAAAGAATCAAGGGAGAAATTAACAGCACCAGAAAGAAAACTTGCTGCTGTGGAAATTGGTCATTAGCAATATGGCAATGCTGCAGCAGTTCAGCCAAACAGTACAATTTGACTGTCAGCCTGCTGGTTGTGACCATTTTAAGGATGAGGGTGGTTGTAATAATTCAATTTTTTTTTCATAACAGTATAGGTTAAATCCTTATCACTCTTAATATCTGTAAAGAAATAGACTATCTCAAATAGTAAAAATAAACTGTTACAATGTTTCTTTAAGGTGAATCTATACATTAGTTATATTTTCAATAGTATCCTAATTTAAATCTTATATATTGTTTTTAACTAAAAGCATATTAACTGCATCCAATCAGAACATTTGTTCAAGCTTAATAAAAAACAAGTGGGCTTGATTCAAGTATTTCAGCAAGTACTTATTAATCAGAAACTTCATGTCAATTGTTTTAATAAATCAAAAAATCATGAGAAATGGAGATTCACTGATTAGCTTATTAGAAGCATTCAAACCTTGTCTGCCTCTGTTCTAAAAGCTTTGCTTTGTTATATTAAAGAATATCTTGGCTCCTGATCCAGCCATTTTCTCAAGGAACTTCCAGGAAAAGAGGGCTTGTAACTAGTGGATAGGTCTTATCTGTATTTCTAAACAGAACAAATATATTGTTTGACCTGTAAGACTCATTATGCTGGAATTTGTTTCTCTTTCCTCAAAGAAACTGCATACGTCATATTTACTCTGGGAATTATTTCATCACTACTTGTAAACAAAAGAAATCCTCAATAGAAGACTCAAGCACTATTTCTCTCCTCTTTAGCAAAATTTTGGAGCATAATGATATGAAGTAAAATTTAAAACAGATAGAATTTTATAACTTTGCTTCTGGATCAAGTATATTTTTCTAACATGGCTCCGTTTCCTGAGATGTTGAGCCCAGATGTCAGTCCCAAATTAAAGTAAATTCACTGTACCACTGACAATATGGCCACCTATTTTTAGAATGAGTGTGTGCACAGCCAGCACTCTAAGTTAGCCATGCAATGTAACCTCCTTTCCAACTGCTGAATTAATTAAAATTACATGTGTAACACTGTAAGATGGAGTTCATCCCTCTTCTAACAAAGGCCAAACCACTAGGGCTGCTGAGTGGCTGCCCATTTGATGCAATGTGGCCATCTATAGCACATTACTACACCTCTGGGTTAGTCTCTCGGCTTGTGCCATAAACAGGCAAAGGTTTTTTAAATACTCTGAGGACTGTTTTTCAGACATACTCTTCTCTGTACAGTTAATGGGCTCAGACAGCTTCATCTGTAATGCGCATATTCTCATTAGAGTATTGTTTCAAGGTAGCACTCTGTGAATTTGTTTTTCTGATGCACTGAAAAAATTGAAGTGAAATCAAAATGTGAAATATCACAGCAAAGTTTAACACATTTCTAGTCTTGTCATCAGAAAGCCCTGTGGCAGTAACAAGAAGAATCACAGAAGGGTTGAGGTTGAAAGGGACCTCTGAAGATAATCTCATCCAACCTTCCCCCTCCATAATAAAGACAGGGTTAGCTAGATCCATCTGCCCAGGACCATTTTCAGGTAGCTTTTGAATATCTCCAAGGAACTTGAGCACCACTCTGGGCATCCTGTGCCAGCACTCAGCTACCCTCGTAGTTAAAGTGTGTTTCCTGGTCTTAAGAGAGAACCTCCTATGTTTCTGCTGCCTTTGCCTCTGACCCTCTCAGCAGGCACCATTGAAAAGTGTCCAACTTCATCTTCCTTTCACCCTTTCTTCAGGTGTTTGTATGAACATATTAATAAGATCATCCCTGAACTTTCTCATCTCCAGGCTGAAGAGTCCCAGTTCACTCAGCCTGTCCTCTTTTATGAGAGATGCTCTAGCCTATCATCTTTATAGCTGGACATTACCTGGATTCTCTCCAATATTCCTGCATCTCTTCTCTGTTGTACTTAGGAGCCCAAGACCAACAGTGTTCTAGGTGTGGCCTCATCAGTGCTGAGCAGAGGGGAAGGATCATTTCCTTTGACCTGCAGAGGATAGTGGTCAGGGGGTTGGAGAAGTTTCACCACTCCCTCCACAGCATCCCCAGTCATGGGACAGGCAGCAGACCTTTCTAGATGAAGGTCAGGTCAACAGATGGGTGCCTCTGTCCTCTGCAGCATGTTCATATGGACTCAAAATTTCTTCCCAGTGGTCTTGCATGATGTAGGGTCAGGTGGATCAGATTCTTTGCTGGAAGGCATATCTGACTCCTCTACAGCTTTGAGGACAGTGAATGCATTTCTCGGTTGTAAGCCCCTAGGTGGGGCAGGAGCCTTCTTCTCGGTGCTAGAAGTCATGAACTTCCATCCTTCCCATTCTCCAGTAATTGCACTTAACCTCAGTATTAGTGCTGGACACTGCCTGCTTCTCTGCTGCAGTTAGGGTCTAGGGTTATTCACACATTGTGTCTCAGAAAAACCTCATCTATCTTTCTCTCTGTCCTCTCTGATGCTGCACAGCCTCCTTGCTTCCACATGTAACCCCTCCATTTGGCAGCATAGTTCTTCCAAGATGGCACACATCTGGGCGGACAGCGGGCCACCTCTTGGGCATCTGAGCAAATCTTCAGGTACTCCCTGCAGCCCAGGACTTGGAAGGCTTCATCTGCTATCCAGAGCTCAGTCTTCACGAAGCCACTGCCCTAGCAGGGACAGCTGCTCTAACAACTGTTAGGCAGTCTGCCCTAAACACATCACCACCATAAGTGAGCCTGTCACAACAGTGCAAACATAACCAAGTCCCCCTTTCTTATGCTCTGCTGCACAAAATGCTGCCTCTGGGAGCTGTGCTCTGAGCCAGGGCTCTTATATAGTCCTTTCCTGAGCACCGGCTAAAGGGTGCTTTATCCGCCCAAATAACGGGCAGCTGCCACAAAGCCTACAGGCTCTCTGGATCAAGGGCAGCTGATCATGCTTCTTAGAAGATGCTAGAGCTTCCTTGAGCCCACACTTGGTGGCTCCCCTTCCTTTATTCTTACCTGGTAGCAGCAGGCACCCTCCAGTTTCTCAGAGGGTTCCAGGTGTACCCAACAATCCTGGACCTTGTCCCTGGGAGGTCCAGAAGCTCCAACCAGAATGCAGGGACTGCTGCCCATACTTGGCTGCACCCAAGTATGCATTTAATCTGTGAGAATAACCTTCAAATTTATTATGTCTATATATGTAAATGTATTTTTATTTGTGTATATATATATATGTAAGTCTAATTTGTATATATATATATGCATAAATTTCAGGCCCCCTTTGTATTTGAGATGTAATCAGCCTAAATCACTGATTGGTCTCCCTGGTTTGTTTGACTGCCCAACATCAGAGCTGGGCATAAACATTTCTGGAGAGCATGTTTGAGCTCTCATTGTGTTCAGGACCCAAAAGATGGCTGAGTAGGCAGTAGGTGAAACTCTAGGGAGTTTAAGCATAGAGGCATCAGAATAGCTGCATGGCATCAGGCCAGTGGTCCATCTGAAAGTGTCCTATACCAAACATCTAATACTTTCCCAGCCTCCAGAGTTCTGTGCATCAGAGAGAGACTCCTAAACTCCCTTTATAACCCCTCTGCCAAACCATAGATTCAGGCTGGGATGTTAGGATTTAGTTACAGATTCAGCTTCTTTGACCACGTGAATTACTCAGGGTTTACTTACAGCCATTAAAACCGAGTGAGTTAAATAGCTCTAAAAGAGCTATCCTTAGGGTATTTAATTAAAAATAGACTCCTGACCAAAGGAATTTCATCAGATTATCTTTCATGAAAGCATTACTGTGAAAGAACATAATTGCTTGGGACTTATCCCATAGCATGTTCTTCTATTAGAAAAACCATTGCCCTTCACATTCCAGGTGTTCTGCCAAGAAACAAAGGACCATAGCTGTGTATATGTATTTTTTTCCTCTGTGTAATGTTTTAAGATTATTTGACAAGTATATTCAAAAAACCTTTCTTTTACTTCTTCATGGGAGGCTGTGATGACCAGGTTAATACTGAATCATTAGCACTGAATCTGGAAAACAGAGTTGAAAAAAAGACTCATTGTTTATACATTGTCAGCATTTGTTTGATTTTTATCATGCTTACTTAACTTAAACATGTAAAGGACAGTGTGGAGAAATCCCATCATTGTTAGAATCCAATTTAAAAGAAATTCTATTGGTGGAAACAGCATGTATTGGGTTTGCATGGCAAGGTTTTAGTGATAGTGCAGGAAAGGGGGATGCTACAGGAATGGCTTCTGTGAGCATCTGCCAGAAGCTTCCTCCATGTCCGACAGAGCCGATGCCAGCCAGCTACAAGATGGACCCGCTGCTGGCCCAGACCAAGCCCATCAGTGACAGTGGTGGCATCTCTGGGGTAATTAGTTAAATAGGGTAAGGTGGGAAACTCTTGTGCAACAGCAGCCAGAGAAAGGAGTGGGAATATGTGAGAGGAACAGCCCTGCAGACACCAAGGTCAGTGAGTAATGAGAAGGAGGTGCTCCAGTTGTTGAGGCAGAGATTCCTCAGCAGGCTGTGGCTCAGCGCATGGTGAGGCAGCTGTGCCCTTTCAGCCCATGGAGTTCCATGGGGGAGCAGAGATCCACCTGGAGCCCATAGAGGACCCCATGCCAGAATAGGTGGATGCCTGAAGGAGGCCCCAGTAGGAAGCCCGTGGTGGATCAGGGTCCTTGCAGGGCCTGTGGAAGCATGGAGATGAGAGCTCACACTGCAGCAGGTTTGCTGGCAGCACTTGGGCTACCCACGCAGGCACAGCTTGTTCCTGACATGTTCCTTAGGGACTGCACCCCATGTAAGGGAGCCATGCTGGGCCAGGGAAAGAGTGTGAAGAGTCCTCCTCCTGAGGAGAAAGGAGTGGCAGAGACAACTGTGATGAACTGACTGCACCTTTTCCTTTTTGGTGCACCTTTTCTGCTTCCACACACAGGTTTCAGTCTGTTGCTTGAAGGGATATAAGTACCTTGGAAGGATCATGGATTACTGCTTCTCTGAGGTCTTCTGCAAACTCCCTGGTGTCGGATTAGTACCATCCCCAGCCCCTCTTCATAAGAGGCTCTCCAGCTGAGACAGAGAAGATCCTGAGAGGACATGAAGGACATGAGAATGCTGAGGCTAAGCTCCTCCTCTGCTTCTCAAGGCGGGACACTCGTCTTATAGCAAAGGAGCACAAATGCCAGAGGATTCAGAAAAAGAAGCAGATAGCAGGGCCATGAGTCATTTATCTCTTTTTGGCTCAAACTAGGGACTAGAGCACAAGTCTTACAAGGAGCAGCTGAGGGAGCTGGGGTTGTTTAGTCTTGAGATAAGGAGAGACCTTATAGCTCTCTACAAGTGCCTGAAAGGAGGTTGTAGCCAGGTGGGAGGTAGCCTCTTCTCCCAAGTAACAACAGGGTAAGAAGAAGTGGCCTCAAGTTGCACCAGGGTAGTGGTGAAATCACCATCCCTGGAAGTGTTCAAAAATGTCTAAATGTGGTGCTTGGAGACATGTTTTAATGGTGGACTTTGAAGTGCTGGATTAACAGTTGACTCAGTCTTAGAGCTCTCTTCCAACCTAAAGGATTCTGTGGAAAAAAATCTGTGGATACTTGGACTACTAATTAACATACAGTTTATTAATATTCCTGAAGCATGTTTGAACTGTGCGTGATCTAGAATTGTTTAGGTTTGGGTTTTTTTTCTAAGTAGCTAATTAGGGGAAAGACCATGTTACACCAGCGTTCCAGAGACTGCATTACTTTTATTTGGGGCACAATTCAAGGCAAATTGTCCCCTCTTCATATCAAGTGCTATCCACCAGGCTTCACCTCCTTATGCCATGAGTTCTACCACTGCAGATAAATAGTTCAAGTTATGGGATGAATTGCCTTTCCTCCCAAGTTTTCCAACTGATGTACATTTGTTGAACAGTTAAGGGGAAAATGAGGCAACTAGGTTTAGATAAGAAGGGAAAGCATTTCAAAGGAAGACCAACAAGTGCTGTACTGATCTCTCCACTGGTCCAACCTGTCTGTATCAGCATCTAAATGCAAACTTGCCCTCTCTCTTTGCATTGGTGTCAGCCTAATAAAAGTCATGGTTTGCTTATTTGTTCTGCAACAACTTTCTTTTTGATTAAATAATAAAGAAAAAAAAAAAACAACAACCACCAAAAGCAGAACTCAAAAAACATCCCTGTTACTTATTTGCCAAAAAATTCTGCAAGGCTGTGTCTTTTATAAATCACAGAACTCTTTCATGAAGAATTGGGTTACCACCTGGATTTCAAAAGAAATGTCTTTCCATTTTCCCTGACCCACCTCCTCAGTTTTTACTGTCTCTTCCACTCTCTCTGCCTATGGAAGCTGAGTCATGGGTCACAGTCCCAGGACTAATGAGCTGTTCTGTCACCTCTATTACTGCCCTATTTTCCAATGAAAACTGATGTGACTGTTCATAATGGTAAAAGGAATCGGTAACCCAACTGAACAGGAGAGCATTTTAACCTCCTGGCGAACATGCCATTTGAGACAATATTTTTGCCAGACAAATAATTAATGTCTATGGAGCACGGAAAGCACAGATCCTGTGAAGCCTTGCACAGATGTCAGATACTTAGTTTTTTACATCCCTTGGTTCTTAGTGCATTTTATTATGTTCAGCCCTCTGATGACACTATTCCGAGACCAGTGGGATATCAGGACTAACACAGACTTGCCTTAACACAGCCTGTGCAGGGAAAAGACACGATGTCAAGACCTTTGAATTATAGTGTGCCAAAAGACACCACACATTGTGTAACAGCAAACCCCTCCAGTCAGGCAGAGACTGACCTTTTCAGAAGAACGAGAGCAATACACATTCATTAGAAAAAAACAAGTAAGGTGGAGTATTTAAAATCACATCACTGTCCTAAAATGTTGCTCGCATTCAGAGTTGTGGATGAACTGCCCTGCTGGTAGGAGGCCAGATATACCTGGGTACAGGTTCACAATACTCCTGAAGTGGTCTACGCCCACAAGTCCTAATCTGATTCATTTAGATATTTTCAGATATTTTGCTCTAACTCTGCGGGAGCACTTTTTACTCTCCTTCTATCCCAAAAGCACTGAATACTGACACAACCTGCCTGGATGCTGTGATAAAGATGTACAACTGTTACAATAAGCACACTCTACTTCTTTTCCAGAGAGCATATGGTGGGTAGCAGTGTTACCAGACCCCCCTCCAGTATACATCAGTAGATGTGGGTTCAGCTAGGTTACATTAACCTTGCCTTAATCCATCACCATCACTTGAGTCACAGCACAATTGTTACCAAATTTTTGTTGTGACCTTCCTTCTCCTGGAAAGAGATTTTTACTGTCTTAGCTGGCCCATTGGCTCGTATAATTCTGTAAGGGCCTGGAATAATAGATTCTTCACTAAATTTGCTATATAGTAACCTCAACAACATTGCATTGAATCTATGTCAGTTTTCTTCAGTTTTTCCCCCCAAACAGTGCATTTGGGTAAACTCTGTCTTTCATCATTCAGCATTTGAAAATGGTAACTTTATTTGCCTCACTGAGAGTGAAACATTTTGTTTACTCCATATATAACAAACATCCCAGAGAATTATTCTTTGATTAAGCATTAAGAAAGATGGTAACGAAAGATCTTGTTTCACAGGACAGCCAGTTACACTTGCTGGGGATGACAGCTTAAAGAGTAATGTAAACAAATACAGTAATGCAGTAATTCCCCTCAGGATATGCCATGTGCAATTCTGTAGTAAACCAAGTCAGCTAAGGTCCTCTTGGCCAAAATGTTGTTAGTGACATTAAGAAAATGCCAGTGCTTGCTGATTTATGCAAAGTCCAGGGACTCTTCAGAACTAGAAAAAGTGCTGCCTATAAATTTTAAGTCCAACAAAAATGCAGTTTCGTATGTTTTTTACAAGTAATTTTCTCATTCCCACATTTTAGCCTGAAACAAATAAACAAAACTTCATTATTTCACACCTGATTCAGCCACTGAATATAACTGTTTATACTGGAACAACAGATTTCACACTACAACATGTCTAGAAAATTAAAAAAATGACTTTTTTAAAAAAATTAAATTCCATGTGCTTCTATGGAGTATCTAGCTACACCAATCTTCCTTTTTCTTCCTTATCCTTCATGGGAACTGACAGTTCCCATACATAACCTATAGCACTTTTTCTCCTCACCCTTAGACAAATCCTGAATGATTCAGACCAATGGCAGTGTCCAAATAACTTGTGCAAGAAACATGTATTTTTCCTTCTTTTGTGCCATTGAGGTCTGCAGCACTGGCAGAGCTGTAATATTCAAGCTAACTGCTAACAAGGTAAGTAGGGGGTTTGTTCCTTAATTTTGGGTGCGGTACCTGTATCTGGGCCAGGTGTGGGATCCATCTAATACTGTTGGTGGAAAGCAGTCACACTTATTCTCCACAGACTTCCTTTGCAAGACTCCACTGACTGCAGCTGGAGCCCATACAACTGTCTCAAATGTATATACAGGTATCTTGTGCCCTTCTGGACAGAGAGCATCCCACCTCCCTCCCAGCAGCTGTGTCAGAAGGGTACAGGTATGCTCTGGGCCCTGTGTCTACATGTCATGCTAAGCTTCATGCAACATGAATTTACAGAGCTCACCAACATTTAGGTAGCAGACCTGCTCCTGTCACAGTGGATAATCTTTTAATGCTGACATAGCCTGTGCTGTTTGCTTCCCTGAAGTTAAATAGAAAGTATCCCAGCTGCCCTGTTATATTATCAATCACGTGTAGCCACAAGCAACCTAGAAAGTTTTTCTGCTCCTGTCATTGGAGCTGATTTGTGTGTGCTGTGTGGCAGTAGCAGAAATGCCACAGATGCCCTACCGTCACTAAAATGTGTATTTGCAAGCGGAGAAAATTGAACCTCAAAGCAAATTCCCAAGCTTTTAAATTCCTGCTCTAGCCTTGACTCCCAGTCCCAGTTGAGCAGATTTCACTAGGTCACTCTCAGCACCGTGCTGTTTCAGGGCTGGAGTAATTCCACCCTGCACCTGCTGGTTCTGACTGGCAAAGGTGTGGGCAAGCCACAGGACAAGCAAGACTGCAGGCTGCTACATTTGCAGGCTTTGCCACATGAGGGGTAGTAACTCTTTTAGCATTGCCAAACTGGTCAAAGCTTTGTGTCTCTTTCTGAAATATCTGTGGCTCCTGACTCAATACTTTTTTTACTCAGTGTTCATTGTATTTCTTCATGACTTAATGTTGTAGCTTACTTCTTTCTACTCTACATCCACAGGACTCAGCTATTTCCCGAAATCTTTACTTGCCTCTAAATTGACAACTAGATGTCTGGCCATACTGCTCCTGCAGTTAACCACACCAGGGACTTTCTAGAAAATCAGTAAACCCCATCTGACCTCCAGAATCTGTGACACTAGTTGCTACAGCTTTTCCTTATTTTCAAAAAAAAAAAAAAAAAAATCCTTTTTCTATTCAGCTTCTACAACTCTAAACAGGGGAACTGCTCTTCTTTTTGCTTTCAATTTTCTTTGAATGTCATTTACCCATGATTCTGTTAGGAATAAAGTATAGTTTAGATAACTTCTTTTGTCTCTGGTTAATATAAGCAGAATGAATATAATTGAGATGGGAATTCCAACTCCAACCTGCCTTTCAATTTGTCTCAATTAAGTTTCATTAAAATGACCCCATGTCATTGGTAACAGTTGTGTCAGGTTTACATGCTAAGGAAAGAAACCAGCTTCAAATGACAATTTTCTACCATACGAAAACAATAACATTTCTGTAACTACTTTACTGAGCATGTATATTATTATTCATAAGAAGCAAATTTCTTTATTTCATTCCTGAATAAATAAATGCATTATTCCAGAACAAAACCCTTGGATGCACCCCTTTCTTTTTGCACAATTTTCTTACATTGTTTTAAGTTATAATCAATAACCTTCTACATCTTTGTGTATTATTGGTCCACAGACATGAAGTGAACTTCACTTAATTCTGCTCTAATAATATTTGAAGCATTTAGGGGAGTAGTCATCTTGACAAAAACTGCAAATCTGATGCCATTGTGGTGCAAGGAATTCCTTTCTAGAGATGTCAAAGTCATCAGAAGCTGAGTAATTAGCAGCAAATTGATAATTTTTGTTTCTCGTGTTGCTTACACTTTAATAAAAATCTTCACAAGAGCTCTCCCTAACCTGTTAACAAAAGTTTTAGGCAATAAGATTGTATGCATGCAAAATGAGTGTTCATTCTATTGTTTTCTCCAGCTTTATCCCCTGAATCCTCTTTCCTCTGAATCTTGTGATTTTCTAATTTTGTTTACTGTTATGGTGAATTTTCTCTTTTAATTACTTTCTCTCTACACAGCACAAAGACATCACTGAAAAGCTCAATACAGAAAAGCTTTGCAAGCTATTCTAAGATAAAAACCCTGAAGATGATCCAAAATCCAGTGAAGTCTGTGAAAAACCTCCCTCCCTATGTCCTTTGGAATGGGTCCCAATTGAAGGTGCTGCACTTTTGTGCCAGGCTCCCCACTTTCCTCAAGGAAAGCAACAGTGATGAGCTGGCTCCAGCTTTTGCTTCTTGCACAAAGCACTGGAGAAGAGATGGCAGCACCTCAGCTTCTCACTCAAACAGTGCAAACAATGAGCCCGACATGTTTATGCATGAACGTACACGAGTGCTTATATGCCAGCTCTGTTCTTAGAGACTCTCACTGTAGGAAAATGAGAAAATAAACTACTTAACTGTGCAAGTAATTTCAGCTGGAGCCCATTATCCATCTGCTAATACAGTGCAGCCTGGAAGCTTTGCCAATGACAGATTAAGGTCAAACAAGTGATCATTCCTACGAGATACACTCCTCTTCCTAAACATATTTTTCTTTCATTATGTTGTCAGATGCTGATCAAAGAGCCTATAGTAGTATTGTATTACTATAAATTTCTATATTACTATTTCTGTATTACTATGAAGTGAAGCTACAGCAAGTTTTTGAAATAACACTTGGGTCCAGACAAGCCAGGCAGTATGTTTAAGACAGAGACTCTGGTCTCAAGAGCTTGCAGGCAAAAAGGGCAAAACACAGAAGAACTTCATAGAAAAAAAAAGTGCTGTTGTTTCATTTTACAGGGACAGAACCAAAGCAGAGGGCTTGTGGTAATGGGGCATGAAATAACAATGGAAACTTTAGAGCCTGTGCCTAGTGCCAGGGGAGACTGAAACTCCCCCTTTATACACCTAAGCATATTTTTTCCCCAAACTTCAATTTGTGCTGATATGTTTTTGCGGAAGCACTTTTTCCAAAAGGTTTTTAAAGATCATCTGTCTTTAAAGATAAAGCTGTTGAGACAGCTTTGAAAATCCTAACCTGCACAGCTGTGCACACACACATAAACTACATGCAACTAAAGACAAGGTCTTAGTATAAAGAGTGTTAAGCAAATCAAGCTATAGGGACTGCTAGTTCTGCAGCCCAAAATATAACACATCAGAGACAGATAGGTAATTAGTAGTATTTAATTTTGTGACTGTCAGCTTACACAGAGGTAATTCAGGCATGTTTTGGATTCAGCGACAGGTCTTAAGTACTAAATAGATAAGCCTTGTTTACTCAGGCACATTGCTCCAGTGTTTTAAATCTTTGAACAAGCTGTCTTGTCTTTTACCACTGCTCTGGCCACAAGAAAAATGTTTTTTATTCGAAGGCAGACACAGAATATTTAAATTGAGGGTGATTTTTTATTTTTTAAGGAGCATTTTAATATCTACTGATGACAAATGCTGCCTCGATGCTGGGTACTGTTACATAAACCACAGATGTCTCAGAAATTCTTGTGTAACATAATGGCAGGCGTGGTTCTTGCGTTGCCTCCTCTCCAAGAAGCTGCTTTGCACAGAGGATAAGAGCCTACTTAGCCTGCCCCACAGTAGCTGAGCCCCGACGGTACCCCATCTGTGCTGCACACAGCACAGGTAGGAAAAACAATAACATGTCGCTGCCTCATCAGGGACTGCAGCAGACTGCCAAGCACACGAGGAATCACGATTAAAAAAATGTTTTGAGCTACACTTTTGAAGGGGGGGGGGTGTTAAAAACAGAAGTTTGCTGAAAGTGAAGGCAATCAGGCAGAAATTCAGATTTTTTAAAGTTAGTCCAGAAACTATTTTACTTCCCATCTCTCTTTCGCTTTCATATTTCCTGGTTAAAAAAAGGATAAAAAGGAATGGTGGGAGAAGTGAAGTCTGACTTTTATGAGAGAATCGTACACTGTGAAAAAAAAATAAAAAAACCCCTTTTTCGAAGGAAATGAAGCACAGAGTTGTTTCCATTAATTCAGAGCACATCACTGGAGGTGCTTAGGACCTGAATTTTGCCAGTTCTTAGCAAACAATTTAAATGTCTTTATATACCTAACACATGTGCCTATCTACATTCATCTTTCTCTTAAGAATTTCCCAGGATACTTTCTCTCTCTCCAGCATAGTTATGTTCCAGCTGCAGTATATGATCAGTATTTTTGAGAAAAGGATAGAGGACTTTGAAAAAAAGGTATCAAGGCCCTCTAAAAATCAGAAACACACAGCTAGTGATCACTAGTCAGCTTGGTTCAAAGGGCTGAAAAATGACACTGCTGGAAAAAAAGCATTAATCACAATATTTACAGAAAGTCCACTTTCAAAGAGGGCACCAGAGGTTTTTTTAAGGTTCCAGAACAGCACAATTGTTCTTTCTCTTTTTTCCCCCCCTTCTTGAATGTAGCAAATCAAATTAGGGTAAAAAAACCCCAACAAAGTCATGGAAAACTCAGTAATTTTGCATAAGCATTTAAAACTTGATGAACTTTTAAGTAACAGAACAGGGTTCCTTATAACGGGAAAGTGTTAAGCTGACTTAATTACATCAGGATCAAGAGGCTGAACCTCAGTCATGAAAAGACTGATATTGGTCATGAAGTGCAGAAACTTCTCTCTTACAGTCCAGGACAGGATCTACATCTAGTGAAACCTGTTGTCCAGTTAGGAAAGGCTGTTCATATGAAATCAGTTTGTTGTGTCCTTTGGCCACACATGAAGAGCTTCTAATACAGCAACTAGAATTAAAAGTAGACGCAGAAAAGTAGCCAAGAGCTTCTTGGGTTATGGGCTGGATTTCCTGTTATTTCTGAAAGGTTATTCTGCCTGTGTAGCAGAATAGTGGGGTAACACAGTGTGGGAGTGCACGCCTGTTGTACCACTAATATGTAAATATGTGTTCCTCACTGGAGCTGTCAGTCAGGTGTACTTCCAAAACATTGATTGCTAACTGCAAAAATTTCAAATTAGGCAGAGTTTTTACCAATTAATAGCTAACTTGTGAAGTCATTGGAATATTATTGCACTGTAACCGTCAGCAAGCATTGGGAAAGTGGGATCTGTATCCCAGACTGCAGGGGAAATAGCTCAGACAGGTGATGGATTTGAGGATTGCTCCCAATTTCTGCATCCTTTTGTAAGACTGTATGACAGTGGATTAACAGATTTCAAGGAGTGCCACACTGAAACTTTCAAGGATCCCTGTACTCGGCAACATAAATCAACAGATTATCTTCAAAATTATCAGGCATGCAAAATAGCAGACTTACTATTACTTTTACTCATCTTTCTAATTTAGAAATGGGATTCACAGATAACCAGATGATTTCAAGAGCTCTGACTTTCAGCAAAAAATGGGAACATCATGCGACTCTGTTGGAAGCCAAGAGAGTTGGTTACTCAGGACCATGGCCTATTCCCTATTATTCGCAGTGTGTTTTCCAAACAGTATGTATGTTGTTCTCAAAAGCGGTGGATCTCAAAGCATTTCCAAGCCCATTAATGTGTCTTTCAGCATCAGCCTTTGCTAATACTTCCACTGTAATCCTCCAGTTGTGTCAGCAGCTGCCCTGGCCACATGGACTTGGGGGGTAATCCCTATTTCAGAGTCTCTAGCTTTGGCACATTGTCAGGATTGACATGCAGAAGGTAATCGTCCTCATGATCTCCAGGAGGAATAAGGAACCTTTGTTGGCACCACACCTTGCTTCCCAACCAGACCAGGGGGGTACCACCAGAGAGTTGTGCCCCTATTCCACATGTGTAATTAGCTCAAATGCTAATGTAATATCTAAATGTAATTTAGACAGCACATATCTATTGACTTAATGGAAGGTTAAAATTCATTTCCCCTCAAATCCCTGCTGACAGGCCAGGTATATATGACCTATAGCTCCTGCCTGGTGTGTTTTGAGCTGCAGTGCTGGGCTGAGGAGGTCTCCTTGCTCAGGAGACCATCCCACCTGCTCTTCCTTCATCCCTGGAGGAAGCAAACACACACATTGCATGAAACCTGGTGATTCACTGCTGGGGATTCGCACCATCTGTGCTGAGCCGACACACCACCAGACAGAAAGAGAAACACTACCTCTTGCAGCACTGGTGTCATTGCTCTTGGCACACACCCCCCAAAATGACTCACTCGAAAACATTTAAATGGGGAAATATGTGTGAATTGGACTTGGCTCTCACAGCCCTTAGCTCTGTGTTTCTTGCAGTGCTGAAGTGGTTTAAATTGTTATTAATACATTTGTTTTACCTGCCAAGGGATTTACTAGGCAGAGATAAACAGACTGGGGTGAAGAGCACAGAGGATGCCACTAGAAAGAACCCTGAATCCTGGTAAACATCTGCTGTCACTCCGGAAGAGAAGGAGGATGCTCGTGGACCAGCCTGGTGATGTGTCTCTCCCCCGGTGCATGTGTTTTACTCCTCGTGGTCCCTCCCCCTCACTCAGGCCAACCCCCAGCCTTCCTCCTCATCCCTGGAGGAACAGTGCTGGCCTCACTCCTCAGTCTCCTGGCTGTGAAATTACCTGGAAAACTCGCTCACTCTGCTCATTTTGTGAGTGTCAGGAGCCTTCTGACTGAGCTATTCAAATATTTAGGAGTGCCTTGTGTGGTATAAAAACCAGTGATACCTGCTGAAAACATGCATTTAATCCAAGATATAACCATTATCCAAGACTCTGCCCATTTTACACTGTTGAGTCTTGCTACAGAAGTTGTCCCAGTGGTATCAGCAAAGGATTGTCTCCACAGAAAAGATGTGGTGCTTTGTACACATAAAAACAATTGAATGTCACCAAAATTGCTGTAGCAATTTTTCATTTAAATTACAACATTTCTCAGTTCTTAAAAGGGCATTTCATTATCTTTCACAACTATCGCCTAAAACCCCCATTTTTTTTAACTGAAACCCAGGAGCTGCTTTTGGTTTTAACACAAAGAAAGTTTTATAGGTATCACAGTTCCAGAGGTAGTTTTGATATGGATAAGCAAAAAAGCAAATTTATAACACTAAGTGCTAGATCTCCATTTTTTTTTCATTGTTGGAAAAGGTATTTTTAATTTAGCTGAGGAGAGAAGAGAGGTGCAGCAGAAGGATTTTTAAACTGAATGTCATGTCACTATATTTGATTGGCAAAAACTTATCTACTGCAATTTAACTTTAGAGCACGCTGTACAGCATAACACATAGCAAAATCTTACAGCTGGGCTGACAGGTTTGTTATAGCTAGAATGGCTTTCCCCTTTATCTCAGTAACCTTATTTGAATAATAAATAATTTTACAACAAAAATTAGGAACAGTCTTTCTTTTTTAAACCTGTTGTGTCCTCTTATTCCCAAAACAACATTTTCAGCAGTTTCTAATCAAACACAGCTCAATATACAGGTCCCTGCTGGTAAATCTCATTGCTAGGTGATGAGCAAGATGCCATTTTTCTAAACCAATCAACAAAAAACCTAAATCAGCTTGTTAGCAAGTTCTCAATTCCCTCTTGCTATTTTGTAAATAAAATCCCTCTTGTAAATTTCTGGGGAATGTCAAGGTTTATTTTTCTTGTTTCCGTTCTAAAATGGCATTTTTTCCAGATCAATTAGTTCACACTGAACCCTTGTACCAATTATGTTTCATTATGTTGCTTGTAATGCTAATATGCTAGCTGGTATAATGAAACTTTCACGAGCAATATAACTAACTGTGTTCATAATTAAGGCAGAGCGTGTACCTTTCCCAGACTGCCAAAATACTGTCCCCAGGCTTCCGGTGGGAGAGTTATCATCTGTCTCAGCAGCAGCCCCCAGCTTGTGTTTCCTCTTATCGATTTGCCACGTGTGGGGCAGAACACGATCAGTGCCTCCAAGCAGAACATGATCAGTGCCTCCAGGCGGGACATGCCACCTCCAGGCAGTAATGAAAGAGGAGATACCTGACTTGATTCCTCGACTCCTCTGCCAGGTGAGGAAAATACAGTGTGAGGAGGAGTCAGATCATGTGCTAAGATAAAGGAAGCGTCTCTCTTCTTCTACCTCTGATTACTGTTACATACATACAGGATAACTATTTTCTGTGCAATGTCTGCTGAAAATGGAAAAAATTCTGCTTTGGCCACATGCCTTAATGCGAGGGAGAGAACTAAAAGGGCCAATCAGTCCAAAACATTCAAGTTTTACAGTTCACTACCCATTTTCCCCCTAGTTTTTAAGAATCCTATAAAATCCATCCATTAGTGTGGTGCAATTGGGGTTCCATCTGGTCAGAAGTTCATTAACAAATTACTAATATGCAAGGAAAACACACCATATAGCTCATGGTCTGCATCACCTCTTGCCACTGCATCTGGGGTCCCTTTCAAACAGGACTGCATGGATGCAGAGAAGAACTGAGTGCAAACCCTCTTACAGAGATCTGCCTCATCTTGCCCTGTGCCTTCCCTACTACTGTCCTCTGGGAAAGGAAGATGTGTTTTCTTTCCTCTTCTTTCTTCATCAGGGAAGTGCCTATTTTTATCTTTTCCACAATCACCCACAGAGTAGATGATACATTTTCCTTCACTAAATGTGCAAGTTCCTTCATCAATGTGAGATGGACTGTAGTGACGGAAAACACAGAAGTCTAAATATAAATTAATTTTAAGAGCAACGAAGATATTTAAGGAAAATTTCCTCCTAAGATCTTGATAGTACATAAGTGCAGATAAACAAAAGGGGGTAATGCAAATGCAGATGTCTACCGCTGAACATAAGACAAAACTCTAAAACCTAATATGTTCAAGATATTTTTGACCATGATCTAACATTGCCCTAATAATTAAAGCAAGAATGTTTAATTTGGTTACAACAATTCTGGCACATATATAAGTGTTCAGACTTCAGAATTCCAGCAAATGTGCTTTTGTCCTTTTGTCTTCGTAGGTTTCAGAAGTTTGCAATTCATGTCATTAATTTAGCTGTAGAAGTCTAACGACAGATTTTAAATTGGAAGATGTTGACCTTGATGTCTTTATTTCAGTTTCACCAACTGAAAAGCAGAGATAACAATATTTACCTATCTCAGTGTCTTCTGATTATTAATTGCTGCTTCTGAAGCAGTTTGACTATGGAAACGTCATCCCTTGACACTGCCCTTCTTACAGAGGAAGTTAAAGGGCTTTCTTGTTGCTGGATATGCATGAAACAATCAAAAGGAAATCGCACTAGACTCATAGGATGTTTCCAAAGAAAATACGACTGCACGGAAACATCTATTTCCTTTACTGAGTCAGTAACAGACTTCATTTAGAGTTGTAAAGAAAATACAGGCAATGAGAACAGTGCAGGAAGGCGATATTGCCCTGTCCACTTGCTATTACCTGTTAACTAGCACTGTAAAGGGGGTCAGAAGGACCCTCCATACTTGTCCTTTATTGCATAACATGCTTTGAACAGGTACAGCTCTTCAACTTAATACACTCCATCCATACAGAGGAGTATGAGTAGTAACAGAATTGAAACCAATGGAACTGCATAGAACTTACCACTAAAGTCTAGTCAGTGTTGTCTACTGAATTACTCCCCTAACTCCTTCTGTAGCAACTTAATGGAAATATATTTTCTTAAATGGAAGAATTCTGAAAAAAGGGATGAAACATAGTGAGTAGGGTATTTAAAACTGCTTAAATAATGATCACATGGGAGGTATGCTTTCTAAAGAGGAATATTTTACAGATAATCTGCTTTCACTTGAACATCTCCTAGGATGAGTCCCATGATGTTTGTGATTTCTGAAAATCGCGTTATGAAAACACCGAGAAACAAGAGAACCATTGGGTGAGATAAGCATCTGTTTATTTTAGCCTGTCAGCATGGCAATTTAAATGATTTCAGGAAAATAATAAATAATCTCCTTGAAGAACATTGCATTTCTGCAAAGATTAAAATGAGTATGATCCTCTTAAAGACAAGGAAACCTAATAGATAATGCACACAATATGAAAGCAATAATAGCCCCGCAATTATTCTGTGACTTTCTAAAATATTTTCAAACCACACACATCTTATCAGGGCACTAATTCTTTAAATGACTGAAATACATGCACAAAGCCTTTCCTGAATATGAAGCATATTTTTCTTTCAATACAAGCCTTTGGTTATTCATATGATTGCACATTCTGGTGAAAGACCAGTTAACACCAGAAAGACCAATTATCTCAGGAAGAGGTGGGAGAGGAAAACCAAGAAATCCTCTGAGCATGGTTCATTGCACATACAAGGAATCACATTTCCAAATGTAGGGTCTAATTATTTTGATACTGTATGAAGAAACAAATACAAACTCTGAAATCCTGTACTAAAGTAACTAAGTGGACTTGCATCCACATGGCCTTGCTGAAGACCACTTTGTGTCTCAGCATCCTGGTTTATATTTAACAGTGTAGAAGAAATACATGGAGAAAAATCCAGTATACTGAATATATTAATTGTGTTTGTCCTGAAGTGCTACTTATAATTTTCTGGCCAGCATTTGTTATGTTCTGAAAAGAGAAATAGTTTCAAGATTGCCACTTGTAGCCCTTGATGGAGCTACACCGTGTATTCAGATGGATTTCTCTAGTGGTTCCAGTGAGAAACTATAACCTATTCCTCATTTACCTGATTATATAGGTATGGATAAGCCATTTAAACTGTGAGTCATTTAAAGCATTTGAGTAATGCCAAAATAAGACATCTGTATGTTTGATGTTATATTGTGCAATGCTCTGCTGGATTTGAACAGTCTGCAACTCAATTTCAGCATATAATGGTTATGATATTCACCTTTTCAGCATGAGGTGAGATATTTTGCTGAAACGTCATTCAATCCAAGTTATATTCTAAAGCACACCAAATTCTCATAGGAGGGTGGTATATATTAATAAATTATGACAGCAATTTTTATGACAGCAATTTCCCCTTTTATTTCTTTACTTTGTGAAATTATTTCTGTTTCTGCTTTTATATCAATATTTCTCCAGAACTGGATTGCATTAGATAGCATGTCCAACCCCTAGTTTGAATTAGACAAAACTGAAACAGAAAGAGGATTAAAACCATAATATTTCAGAAATAGAAACTGGGTCACATATTAAGGCTTTCTCTAGGGTTTCTCAGAAAGATTAAAATGAGAATGAATCTATCACTGACTTACTGTTTACTGATGTGGGGCAACAGTAAGGATAGATGGACATGTACCTAGGGTGCTTCCATGACTTGAAATCAAATACCATCAGAACCTCTATCAAATGGTAATATCCTTAGGCATCAAATATCCCAGGAGTAGAGAGCTGTACCATTATTGTCATTCAGGAGCAAAACCTCAGGGATGGAAAAGCTAAAAGCTCCCACAGTCATGCAGGAAATCTGTAGAAGAGGAGTGAACTGATCAGAAGTGTCAGGGCAGGCATGCTATATGCTTTCTCCATATGGAATGGCATCAGCAGGCTTATTCATACCAGCATCAAACCAGCCTATTTTTGGTTGCATAATTTCATAATAAAGGAAGAGGAAGAATTTTAGGGAAACGTGAAGCAAATACATGGTTTATCCACTGTATGTGGAAAGTAATTCCTTTAGAGAGGAACAAACGATGTTGGTATAAGCATTACTTATTTATTCTAGATACCCGAGTGACACATTTTCACACATGTATGTGGGGAGTCTTCTGCTACCATGGAGTGCAAAAATAAGATGATAGTTCGCAAATGAATTCACACGCACACTAATCCAGTCTCCCCCCATACCTCAATGATCTAGTAATTATAATCTAGTAACGGAATATATATGGGATCATTTTCCCTAATAATTTTTATACATGTATTATTTTCTAGCGTTGCGTTATTTGGGTAAAAGATATCAAAATACAGAAAAAGAAAATTAAACTTATCATTTGAGAAACATTTTTCTCTCCTGCTCTCAATCTCTGTTAGCCTTCATCCAATGAAAAAGAAATTCATTGACCATTCAAGACAGGATTGTTTCTACATCATTATGTGGTTGTGTAGCATTTAAAAAAATAATATGCAAAGTAAAAAGTAAAAGGAAGTATGTTGAAGAGGCGGACAGACAGCAGACCCCCAGACAAAGATTTTATGCAAATTCTGGGTTTCCTCAGTATTTTAATAAGGCAACATCTGGACAATAAAAAATTTTCAACAGTTTTCTCCCAAGAAATTCCCCAAGACAGAAATCAGGAGAAATATGAAAACAAAAGTTCCATGCTTGAGAATTATTGAAAAGCCTCAAGGATCTTCACCATCCCCATATTCTACAGTAGCATATATTTGAAAAGAGCATCTCTGTGGGACCTTGAACACCATCCATCTCGTCCCTCTTCACTTTCACAGGCTCCTACATTGTCAGTCTTCTACCTACCATGTTCAAAAACATCAAACCACACATAAAAGCAGACTATTAGTGTACTTGATGTGCCTTACTAACGCTACAACTGTTGTTCCTTACAGTCTTGAGGAAATAATTCAAAAAGAGTCAAGTAGCATCCCGACTTCCTCCAGTGAAGCTGAGCCCCACGGACTGGTACTTAGGTGGTGGGTGCACACCTTCCATATGCTCCTATATGGAGCTGCCCTACCTGATCAGAGCTAGGACAATTTACCTTGAGAGACCTACCTGCTGCTAACCACTGCTGTCCTCAGGGAGCTCAGCAATGGTGGAGCTTGCAAGGTGTGCTACAAGCTAAGCCAAGATCAGCTAGACACAAGCCAGTGCCTTAAGGAAGAATACTTTTTCTAGAAAGGTCCATGCTTTGTATTTCAGTAGAAACAAAATACACATTCATTTAAAAGCAGAACACCAATTGTTTCCAGTCATAGCTAGTAAATGAAATTAAATTAGTTAATATTACATTTTTTTACTTATGTCCCTTGATTGTACTAACTGCACAGAGATAGCAATGGGCTAGTATTATTACAGATGCTTGAAACAACATTTAATCTGACTGAGCTGGAAAATACCAGCAAGTGAGAAAACACTAACATTTAGCAAGATGGTCGCTAGTAGTTCTTATTCTTGGGCTCTGCTCTCATTATTCAGCTCAAGCCTTTGGTTTCTAGGAAACATATTGCAACTTCCACCCGTAGCTCCTTAGCAGATGTTACTTTTCAGATCAAGCAGAATTTGACATCAAATTTTGGCCAGATCATAGGAAAACTGAGACTCCAACCCTGCTCCTTCCAAAGAACTTTTAAAGTCAGACAGTCCTAGAAAGTTCTGCTGAATCTGTTTGTTTGTAAATCCTCTCCCCCCCCCATCCCCCTTAATAGGGCAAAATGTGAAAGAAAACTTTGTCTTTCCTTGGCTCTCTGTAATTGAGAGGAAATGTTTCCTCAGTCATTTTTTCAAATTAACTCTTCACCTTGAATGCCTTCTTTACAAGTACCTTGCCAGTAGTGCACCACCTGATGTTTTTTGACTAGGTTAATTGCACTTTGATGCCTCGCAGCAGCTAGCCTGATCATCCAAATCAGAAGTACATTATTTGGCACAATAAACATGGGGTTGGATTTATTAGTCTGCTAGCCCTGCCAAGAATTCAGCAACTCCAGAAACCAGTTTGCCTATATACTTGCCTAAATATTGTCTTGAGACTAACTTCAAGCAGCCAGTTTTTGAAGCTGCAACCAGTCTGTCTTGAGGATTAATGCAAGGCTTGCAGGCAGTAATGCTGAAAGTCTGTCTCCAGAGATCCAAAAGATGCTGTCAGTAAAAAGCAATACCGCATAGCTTTTAGAACCTTGATTCCCTCTGTGCCTGCATTTCCTTCATGACTTGAAGTCAAACACCATCACCTGTTGTGACCCTTGGCATGGACCAGGTTAGCACTGGAGTGATGCTGACTTAGGTCACGCTACAAAACCCACTCCCCACCCTGGTCTTTTGGAGGTTTCTGCTCCTCTCCCGTGTGTGAAGATAGACAGATTGCTCGAGAGAGGTTTCCTTGTGATCTGAGCATTTCCTTCGGTGGTGCTGGTGGAAGTGCTGTGAAAAAGAGGTTCCAGCGTCCACAGCAACAGCTTCTGTGCATCTCAAAAATAGTTTTTACAACCTGTTCGACAAAGAGAGAGGAACTAAGGAAGTGAGATGGCTCTCATGTTTAATACTGCGGTATTGCTACCACTGCATGTTCTGCCAGGCAAGGATATGCTGCTCCATCTGTTCACCTGCTCCCAGCACAAACCTACAAAGCAATGGGTAAGGAGCCAAATGGCTGCAGAAAAACCCGCCTGATGTGTAAGCAAGAGTTTGTAAAACCCTTGAAACACTGAAACTGCTTAAGTTGCCGGTTTGTGGGAATACACCAGGAAGGTACCTAAGCAGCCTAAATGCCTTACCAGCAAATGCTAACTCAGCCTCAGATTCTCGTCTGGTAGATTTTAACAGGCAGATAAACTAAGGAAGAGAGAAGTATGCTCAGAGTTTCAAAAGTGAGTGCATAGATGTCAGATGGGTAAAAATAAAACATAAACAAGCTTCTTGTTATTCAGGAATTTCAGACACCTAAACAATGTAAACAACCAAAACTAAACATATTTTATTTTATTTTGGAAACCATGCTTTTGTTCTGATTAGATTTCATTTTTTAAGAATACTGGCAATAACTTTCAGTGTGTTATGAATTTTTTGCTTAGTTTAAATTGTTGAATGTGAGAAGGACACATAATAGTCACAGTGACTATTTATCTTACTATTATCTTTACTATTGCACATAAATCTCATTAAATCTCAATCTCAGAATTGTTATAAACAGAATGACTTACAAGCCTTAATAAGGCAAAATGAGGGCATCCCATGCTATAGTCATTCCAAAAATCAATTTCTTCAAGGGAGCCTTTGTCTGCATAGGGACAGGTGGTATCTGCTCTGAGTAGTTTAATTTCCTGCCTTGGTAATTCCCAGCAATAAATTTTGATGGGATACAGATGATGATAATGACTAATAGTTCTGGGGTATTTGCTTTAAGATTATAATGTTTCTTTCTTTGTTTTTTTTTATTACTAAAGTTTATAAATACCAGCATTTAACTTCTATAATATTAAGTAGGGTTTTTTTCTAGATGAAAGGTTGAGATTGTCCTCTTACAAATGCCATTAAAACAGCTTTTTTTTTTTTTTTATATATACATAATCTGAAAGCATTTGCAGACTTACTCTGTGGCCTTTCCTCACATTATTTTAATTTGATTTACTCACAGAAGCACAAATTACAGAAACCCTGCTTGTCATGTACAAGCTGTGTCACTGAAAGAACCAAGAAACCAGGCATCATCTGTTTTACGTCTATAAGCGTGCCCAAGCAGAATAGCCTTGATGGGAGCCTCTGTGTGACAAGATAAATGGTTGCATCAGCATCTTAAGGAGTCATGCAACAGTTTATGTCCAATTAGCTGCACCTTTATGTGGCAGCTTATTGTGAAGCTGCGCAGAGATTGAATAATTTGAAATAGTCTCAAAGCAGTTATAAAAGTGAGAAATTCAATACAAAACACCGTGTCTGCTCTGTACCAGCCAGACACCTTGCTTTGAAAGCTCAAGCAATATAGCACTATTCTTTGAGAGAAAAGATGAAAGTGTCAGGCTCAGGTAAGAGAAACCAGTTTTCATCTCTGAGATCCCCAGAGAATCACTACAGCTGTGGGAGAAAACGGATTCGTTTATCCTCTATTAATAAGGTGGTAAGGTAAACTCTGAACACAAAAAAAGGATGACTTTTCAGAATCAAACTTTTTTTCCTGTATTGAAATAAGTATGGTTTCCCTCTAGTTAGAACTAAGTTTTTTCAGGGTTGTTTTTTTGGTGGGGTTTGTTTGTTTGTTTGTTTTTTCCTATTGAAAGTTGCTGGCCCCTGCATTTTTGCTTAAAATTCCATATATTTAAAAAAAAAATCTGGTAAAATAAACCTTTATCTTCTGGAATTATTTTATAAGACAGAAACAAAGCATGTATATTTGATTAATGAGTTCCTACATGTGAGCTGAATCTTCACCCCAAAAAATCTTTGTTCCCCTGTAGTTAGAATTATTTTGGGGTTTTTTTTTCTGCTACTTGAAGTTACTAGAGCCAAAAGTCTATCTTGGCTTTCACAGTGAGTTCAGGCTGAGAACAACTCAAATGCTCCCTCCCAGCTTCAGGGTCTCAAGCAGAAATTAAGTTCTTCCAAAACACAAGTGCCATTCTAAGAGGTAACATTATTTTGAGCAGTTCGTTGGCCACACTAACTGAGCTGGAAACAAGAAGTTAAATGAATGGAGCCCTTTAACTCTGTGAATGCAAATACTTAAGAAATGGATAGGCAACAAGTGTAAAAAGTGAATCCTATGGAGCTGTCATGCTGCAGGTAAAGCCAACTCAGAAGCATTTGATTTGGGAACAGACACATACAGCAGTACTGGAGTAAGGACCTTTCTTTATGGAAGGAAATAACGGGAGACGGGCGGCATTAACACAAGTATAGCTGGTAATGTACATCAGCTATGATGTCAGAGGTGTCTGGAGGTGAGAGAATAGTTTAATCTCCTTCTTTCCCAGTTTAGCTCCTTTGCAGAAGCAGCCAATCCAAGAGCTATTTAATACTAATTCTGATTACAAATATCCTCCTGATGGGCGCTGGGATAACCCCACCAGTCAGGAATCAGCAAGAAGTTGCTGGGGTTTGTGTCACACATCCTGTCTGGTTTACACAATGTTTTCTTGAAAGACTGTAAACACCTACTATTCAGTTCCCTTTACTTAGATACATTTTATTTTTCATTCAAACCTTCTTTTAGTGTAAAAAGCATGGATCATACACTGCCTCACTTCGTACAGAAATACCAGTTTATTTCTCTCCCGTCCATCAGACAGGGACTCAGTCCCTGGATGTTCACCTGCTGAAGGATGTCAGATAGATGAGGTTTACTTAAAGGGCTGTTGAAGAAAGTAAATATCCTATCTGTTTGGCCAAAGGGCTCCTCCCCAGTGTTTCCTTGCCAGAAAGCAGTGTTATTCCATGGCATTTGAAATGGAGAAGAGATTTTAGAGGAACTGTGACAAAGCAGGAACTCAGTTTATACATGCATTGTGCCTCACAATCTAATCTCCAAACACCTTCCATAACAATTAAGTTCCAGACATCTCTATAGTTGGTAAACTGTCGGGCCTGATATGATTACTTGCTTTTAAAGCTCTGCTTCATAGCACGGAAATTCTGTGCGATCTTTCTCCTTAGTTTCAGTATTTATTTCAAAAAGAAGAATTCCACACAGGCTAGTTGTATTCCTGAAAAGTTTTCGCGCGCATCGCTGTCATCGCGGCTCTCGGGATCACGCTGAAGGACTAGCGGCAGCCGCTGCCTCTCCCACCGCGGGTCCCGCCGGCTCCACTCCCTGCCTCTCCCCGCCGCGGGTGGGCTCGCCGCGGGCCACCTCTCGGCGCAGCCCCCGCCGAGCAGCGCGGCACGCCGCTGGACTGAGGATGAGAAGCCCAGGGGTGCTCAGGACGTGCCGGTCCCCCACCTGAGGCTGCAGCTCGGCGCCCGCAGGGAGCAGCCGCCCGCTCCCCCCGCACACCGCCCCGACACCGCGCCCCTGCCGCTCCGCCCGAGCCCCAATCTCCTCACTGCGGTGCTGAGCGGATTACGGGCCGGCACTTTGACAACTGCCTGCGCTCCCCAGAGCCGCCCTGC
>VXAY01002362.1:668952-681042 GCA_013399855.1 Oxyruncus cristatus
TTTTTTTTTTTTTTTAAACTTTCTCTCCCTCCAAAATGTAAGCTTGCTCCTAGTTCCTAGAATGCCAAACAAGGCCTGTGCTAAAATCAAAATCATAATTTGTGGTGTTCTCCTGGTATTTATTTTGTTGCTGGTAAACTATTTTTGGAGTTTGTGTCAGTACAAGGTTTGTGGTTCAGTTTTTGCCTATTACTTAGTTAACTACAGGGACAGAAGTGTGCTTCACTAAATCAGAAGGTGAAAACTCAGGAAAAATGTCCTGGGTAATGTGTAAGTGGGACATTTAAAGATCAATATTGAAGAATAACAACAGCAGTTCCTTTCACCACTATTACTATAGTTTGTATTAAAACTAAGACATTTTTACTTTTAGTTTGCATAAACAATCTGCAAAAACATTTCTGTGGCTAGTCTGTGACATGAATGTTTTGTAAGGAAGCCTATGTTATTTTAATTGGGCAAGTGACTTGCACATTCTAGCAACGTAAGTGATCTTTGCTTTGAAAAGAATGCCATAATTTGTGTTTGATGCTTTTCGGAGAAGGGCTTTTCTTGTGTCTCAGATGTATGTACTTGTAAGATTTTTCCTACAAATACCTTTATTTGCTCTCCAAAAGGTTGGTTTTAGTACAGATTTTTAGTGATCTGATTTACTGTAAATTTCTGAAAAAGATAAAAGGGTGTATTAACACATTTGAGTGAGCAGCAACCTATGGCATGAGGGTGGGAATGAGCAACACAGGGCAGAAATAATTTAACTCAACTCTTCTGCCCAGGCCAAGACACCGACAGAGCTGTCCTCTCTGAAAAGGTGGCCTTCCCACCCAACAGAGGGTAAGCAGCTGTCTGTGAAGCTGCAGGGATCCCCCACCTCAGGGCTGGGGTCCTGTAGAGGTGAGTCAAGGGGTATGGAAAAGTTAGCGTAGGCATCAGCCCATCATCCTGCAGCAACTCCAGCAAAGGTGATCAGATCAGGGTTGTGAAAACAGTGAATTTACCTTTTTGGACAGCCCTTCCCTTCACCACCCTCCTTCCCCAAAAAGATGTTGCTCTTTATCTCTCCAGCTTCACAGAAAAGAAACAAAATTGTAGCTTGAATCCAAAAGGAAAGTTTCTCCTCTCTGTTCATACTGTAAAAAAATAAAATTATCTACTTAGACAAATATTCCATTTGACCTGCTATTAAACATTGACATCAAATTCTATTTTCTCCATTCTTTATGAAAACAAAGTAAAAGAAGTTTTGGAAGTCAGCAACTTCTTAAACCTTATGAATGATGTGGAAGGCATGAGTTCAGTTTCTCTCTCTACCCCCCTCACAGAAGTGCACTAATCACAGCGGTTCAAAGCAGGATAGTCTATGTTTTCCAGACAGATGTGAATGGGATGGGAGAAACCTTTTGACCAGGAAGCTGAAACTTCAGGTGTGACTGCAGTCCTGATGTCCCCTCAGGCCATCAGGGAAATTCTCATTATTTTGCAAAGGAAAACCACCTTTTTTCAGAGAACTTTACCTGACAAAAGGTAAGTTTTGGTTAGGTCTTTTATTGCCCTTTCTGTTGATTTTTTGTAGCTCTTGAATTTGAATATTAGGTCATTGAACATTATCCATAAACAAAACAATTTTGCTGCCACAAAGTAACAGAACAAGTTACATACGCCAATCATGGTAATAAATGCTTTTGGTTGCTGAAACTTTTACTGTTGGCTTTCAGCATCTTCTTTCACCAGGATTATGTTTGTTTACAATGCTCTCTTGCATGCTTTTATTGGAAAGCTTTTTTTTTTTTTTACACTATGAACAAATAAGCTGAACTTTTGTTTGTTCCAAGTTTTTGTTTCTTTTCTGTGAGGCAGGAGAGAGAATGAAGAATAACTTGCTTTTTGAGAAGTGGGATGGTGAAGGGAGGGCTGTGCAACTGAGTCTATTAACTATTTTCACCATCCTGACCTGATAACCACTGGTAAGTACAGTAAAGTTTCATTTCACAAAATAAAAATCAGGTTTTCTTAATAGGCAAAATAGGCAAAATAATAGGCAAAGCAAGTAACAGGTTATTGTAGTAAGACAATACCATATTTTGATTTGACAGCGATTAAACTCTGCTCATAGAATGTAACATGAAGAAGAAACTTCCAAATGCACAAATTCCGAATTGGGCACAAACAGCCCTTCCTTTGAAAGAAATTAATCCTGAAAACGCTAGGATCCATAGGCAACCTTACTTATTTTCTTCCACCCTTTTTGTCAGAATACATCAACTGTCTCTTTTAAGTCAATTTGCCAAGGCTGGATAGTGGCTTTTTTTGTTGTTTCTTCAGAAATGTATTTTCCCCATACTCTGTGAGCTGCAGAACTCCTGTCAGGCACAAGTTTTCATTAGATTCACCTTCCTGCAGTAAACCAGACTCCACAACATCTGATTTATTAGTAACCACATGTAGCCTGAAGATCTGTACCTTCCCTGTCTTGTTTTCATTACTGTCAACACATCAACAGTTTATATATCATTGTCTGCAGAGGACCCCCAAAGGGCTGATCTCCCGATCTTCTCTTGTGCTGCTGTCTGTAGATGGAATCCTGAAAGACTGGCTTGGTACTGCTGATTTCCTCTCCTTGCCCAAGTTAATACTGAAAGATTTGGAAAATAACTATGACATAATAATACACTAATTGTACATCATGCAGGGTGGCCTCTCATTCATTAATGTTTATGCATTTACCTGCCTCAAGCTAGCACTAAAGAGGGATTTGAAAATATACATGGGAAAATAAAATGATGGCTCTGATGAAATTTCCTGATCTGACTGAGACTATTGTGTCATCTGGGTAATGGTGCTACTTTTCATTGTGTGTGTTGCATGGGGACTGATTCTGCCTCCTCACTACCCACTTTCTAGAATTTCAGATATTTGTGTCTCACAATTTTAACATCATTTAATATCAAATTTTGCCTGGTGATCAGGATTATAAATATACTCAGAAAAACAGAGTTTCAAAATCTGGTGTTACCTAACTGCAGAATGCAAGCAGATTTAGAAATTTGCCATGACAATAGCAAAGGCATTAAGAGATGGGGGAGAGAAAGAAAAGAACATTCCCTTGCCAGATTGAAAATAGTCACTGCAGCTAATCTGCAGAAAGGTTTTGTGTTAACCTTTCATAACCATATAGTCAGTATAAGTAGACATTCTTTAAGCCTGTGTTTTAGAGGTGATCTAGGTGTGAGAATATTCTGTTGTAGTCTTTTTCAGCTTTTTGGTTTTTATGTCATTGTTCAGTGAGTCTTTTGTCCAGTCCCATAGGTAACTATGGAGATAATTGTGGAAATGTTTATCTGAATGCAACCTAGGCTTGTTTGTGCACTGCGCACTGTGAATGTGTGTTTGGGAGTGGCATCACTCATCCAGTTTCCTTACTGGACCTGTGACAGTACCCGAGGCATCAGACATGTCATGTTGGTCTCCTCGCCCTATGCTTCGAACTGCTCCTCAGCAGGGCAAAGTAGCTCGCTGGCTCTGATCTATCACAACAAACTTCTTCAGGCAACTCAGCCAATTTGGGAAGCATTATCCTTCAGAGTTTTCCGCAGAGAGATGCACAGTGGATCCGCCACAGAGCTGACACTGGAATTTGTCTTTGCCAAAGGGCTAGGCTTGTGAAATTGCAACTGGTTGTGAAGGACAGGGAGGCAGTGGTTCAGCTTCCACTTTCTGGGTGAGGGAACATTGTTCTGGATAATGCTTTTCTAGGAAGTCATGTATCACAAAAAAATGCCAGAGTCTGTGTAACACTCCATTAACCTGTTTTATTATTTTCATTATATTCACAGTGCTAACTTGTAAAAATAAAAAATGCGGAGTCCAGCATTTTGTGGTGAAGGATAAAGAACTCCCTGCCACACGTTGCTTTTCTGTTGTGCTGGCACATGGCATAAGTCATTCCATGTCAGAAAAAGGATTTGAAGAACGTCATCTGCTATAGTGCTTGGAATCTATTTTGTTTTTAATTATTGTTTTCATAGACAGTTTCAGTTGCTTCTTATTATCTTATACAAGGTATTCTCATGGGAACAATTGTACTGAAACTTAACATCAAGACTCTAAACCACGAAAGGGAATTTTTTAGGGTAAAAGTACTTTTAAAAAGACCCTAACTGCAAAAGCAATCTAATTTAAATCCTTCAAAAAGTACAGAAATACCCAAATATAGTAAAAAATACCCCTGGAAATTACATGTTTGTACTTAAAAAGGAGGTAAGCAAGTAAGGCAAGGAATAGTAGGTGTCAAAATACAGAAGCTGCTCAAAACAAATTGGGAACTTTTCAAATACGGTAATTACAGCTCAAGGGAAGCCATCAGGAAGGAGTAGATAGAGCATGGAAAATATGAAGTCATCTGGCTAAGAGGGAATTTGGTGAGCTAACCAGAGCGTAGGCCAGATTGGTACAAGTAGGCACTTGGAGGCATTATCGGAAGAGCGTGGGCAGGTTAGCTGTCTGCTTGCCCTTGTCTGCATTCATCTGTAGTGCAGGGCGAGTAATGCCTTTGTAAACCTGGCACAAGAAGATATCCTTTAAAATAACTTAGGTGAAGAAAAAGTATATGCATGGAACACAATTTCTGTGGAATAAAGAGAACAGATAATAAGGACCATGAGGGTGCACAGACAAAAAATGGAAATGCAGGTCTTTAGCAGACTGCTGGAAATGCATGGCCAGACCTGCTGCATTCTCCATGGAGTTGACAGGTAGTAAGATACAATTTGTACTTAGTGTCAAAAGCAGCATCAGCTAATAGACGTAACTCTTTTTGAAGTGGATAGGTACAGATTTAAAGGCTATGTGAGAAAGCTGTACAAGTTTAATCTAGTTTCAAGTGATGTACCTTTTAGAGAAACCAGATGAAGAGTAGTTCACTTGAAGAATGTTGACAAATTGCTTAATGCAACGTATATGGAAGAGTCTGAGAGTAGCACAGAAGTAAAGGTCATATCAACCTTTAGTTCTAGTTTAAGCAGTGTTTTATGTTGGTGTCTTAAATCAAGTATGTGGACTTGCAGAGCTCCTCAGAGATGCAGGGATGATCCTGGCTACCCAGGTACGGTTGACTCCAGATGTTAAAAAATATAGCTACTTTTCAAATGTAATGATAGTCTAACAAGACTGGTTGTCTGGGAAATCTGTCATCCGTAATTATGACAAATATATAACAGTGTTTTTAATACAACATGTGACCTTGAGTTGCCTTACTGCCTTTTCCTAGGAGAATATTTAAGCTTTATTTCACAGTGCACAAAGTGACACTGCTAATTCCTTCATCCCTTTAGGAAATAAAAATTTATATTCTCATTAAGTAATACTCAGGAAGGAATATTGGCAATTAATTTCATCCTGTAAGGGTTCCCAAGATTCCTCAATAAATTTTCAGGGAAATTTTATTGAGAAATCTTAGGAAGTTAGACAGCATCGCTATGAGCCATTTGATTGCTCTGAAAAAGTGGATCCTGTTTAGTTTCAGTAGCCTGTAGGAGTTACTGGGCTTAATGTATGCTGAGAAAGAAAAGGGATCCAAAAGCCCCTAAATTCCTAAATTCTTCAGCTCCAGGCTAAGAATTTACCAGTAAGGCAATATCTGTACCTCATCTATCAAGTCTTTAGGTCTCAAGGCAAGGGCTCTGAGGAAGAAAGAAGAAATGTTCCTGTCTTAGGCACTGGGTTCAAAGCTGCCTACTAAGAAGTACCACAGGAGCAGTGAATCCAGGTGCCAGCTACGAAGGACAGCAGGTATCCAGTGCCACATCTCACCAGTGCCTGATCTCTTTAACTATTGTTCCTGCTGGTGCTGGAAGCAGTGATGTGGGCTGTGGCTCTTGGAGGCTCAGAGTCAATGTTGACAGATGGGAAGGCAGGGATGGGGATGCTCAGCCCCTCATCAGGGAGTTCCCTTTTCAAAGGTGTGAGACTTGCTTGTTTTTCACTCAGTCTGACTTGTTACTGGGTTTAAAGGGACATTTCAAAAAGGGTTTTGAAAGAGGAATTAATGTTCACTTTTGCGTGCAGTGCAGAAAACACTTGTCATCTTACTAATTGACTGTAGTCACACAGTCCTGTGTGTGTGCTTGGGAATATAAACTGTGAAAATATGTAATGTCAAATGTTGAACAATGAGTACAAGTGATCAAAATATCTATTTGGATCTATCCAGACATTTCAGTTGATACTGTTATGTTCAAAATCTGTTCTACTACTCAAGAAGAGAGAGATTGAAAGACTGAAAAAGCAAAGCCCTGTTACACATTTTGGAAAAGATTACTGTGTAACAGAGACCCAGAAAAAATCAGTTTTGCTGTAATACTGCTATGTGTTGGTAGTACTTAATCTTCACAGAGGAGAATGATAGTGAGACTGAGTAATAACTCTTGTATGACTTTACAGGTGTTGGTTGGTTCCCACCAGGTGCACCTAATGTGCATCAGGTGTATAAACTCATATTTCTTCTCTAAAGAGAAGTAATATATGATCACCAACGAAAATTCACAATTAATTTTGAAATATAGATAGATTTGGAAGGTGCAAGCAGCCTAGTAGAAAATCTTGCTAGATGAACATGGATTGTGTGAGTGCACTGCCAGAGGAAAGCATTACTGGCATGAGAGCTCATGTCCAGCTACTCAAAAGGTAACCTCTCTGATGTAGACCAGTGATGACCACATAGGCAGTGCTTGGCCCAGGTTTTCTCCGAATGCCAAGTGGTTTTCCTCATTTGTCATTGGTTTTTAGGCTTTTCAATTCAAAGTGCCCAACCTAGCATCGTTTGTTGTGTTGTGGTTTTGGAAATCACACTGCTACTAGGGTTGGTATTATAGCTATTTAAGTTGGTATGATTGCTATTTTCTGGAGACCTTTGTCAGATATGATAAGTAGGATAACATAGATCATAGGATGCTCCAGTTTTTCCAAAATTGGTATTTTTGTCATTAATTTTCCTACCTTTTCAAGTTATTATACTTTGTTTATGCAAATTATTATGCTCTGCTTAGTTTTGGGGTTTTTTTTTACCAATTGACAGTATATTGCCTGCTAACAGTTTTCCTGTATATTCTTTCTGTATTTTCTGTTATTGTACTGTGGACTGAAGTTTGTCTTTTGTGACTGAGGTAGAGTTGCACTGAAAACTAGTGGTAGATTTACCAAAAACTGCTGGTAGATTTTTTTAATTAGAGAAGAAAATCTCTGGAGAATGTGAAAGCAATGAAGAAGTCCCACAAGCTTTATCAGACAGGAGTTCACCTTTAATGTTTTCATAAATAAAATTTCTCTCAAAAGGTTTCTCTTTTAAATTATTTAAAATGTTATGCCACATAGGTTTCAGTTTATCCATTTCTAAGGGTTCTTTAATTAAATACAAAAATGGAAACTCTCCAACCTGGGCTAAACATAATCTTTTAGTGTACTCAGGGTGTCACAGTAAGAAATTATCAAGTACCATAAGAAGAGGATGGTTGTCACAGAGTCTGTGGTCGCACATCTGTCAGTGAACTAGCAATTCAAATTGTATCCACTGTGGAAAAAACCTACTATGTGGAAATAGTTCCCATTTTTCAATTCTATTATTTTCTATTATGTCTGTTAAATTCCACAGGGAACAATTGAAAAGCAAGCTGATGCAAAACGGGAATGACTCACCGTTGGGCTTTGATTGCTTCACACGTTTCGGGTGTATAACGTTCCGAGCCTGATCCGGTAATACCCTCTCACATATGAGGGTCTGCAGGTTTTTTTTGGTCTTTTGCCTCTTTGCCTCTCAGTGCGTGAGTTCTTGTCTTTGGGACAGCCTATGTGTAGACAGGCCGACGGCTGGTGGCAAGAGATGCTGCCAGCAGCCACCCCGCCTCAGAACTGGGCCCTCCGGGAGAGTTTGAAGTTTTGTTTCTATTACTGTGGAGGAGAGGCCTACACATAGGCCATTGTTACTAGTTTTCTGAAGTGGAAAAGTGACAGATAATGGAATATATTCAATCTGTTCATAAAAGCAGCCTTTCAGGGTTTGGCGCTTTTTTTCTGCCTTTTATTTGGCTTTTTTCTTCTTCTTCTTGTTCTTTACAAAACTTAGGTATCTTGCTATTTGTAGGTAACAGTAAGAAGGCTCAGCTCACCTGTTTGCCGCTTGATTGGGAAAGACAGGAAAGGTAGCCTTTAGGTGTGGAAAGGGAAGAAGAAAAGAGAAGACTTTCTTTGAAAAGTGGGAGAGTGCTTCTGTCTATCTGCAAGGATGACATGGGTTTGATAAAAGTTTTAAGAGAAGGAAGACTCAAAGCCCAGCTCCTTAAGAGTTAATTTAAATATTTTGCTATCTACAGAGAAAGATTTTCTATAAAGAGCAGGAAATAACAATAGCTTGTTAGACAGAGAGTATAGGATAACAAGTATTGGCCGGTTTCGGAAAATGAAATACCACAAATATTAACGAGATCTTAGTGTTTAGACTTGCAGAGGCCTTCTAAGCTCTGCAATAAAAAATAAATAAAAAATACAAACATGGTAGAGGAGTTTTCTGGTTACACTGAGACAAGCTGTACTGCATAGTAAATGCCTAGATGTATGGAGCAACAGCAGCCAGAGGAAACCTACATCTGGGAAGTAACAGGTTATTTTCCTTGCTGTGCTGCAGGCACTTCGAAGGCACACCGCTGTATTAGGTGAGCCCTGTCTGCAGGGAAAACTGGGCAGCATAACCGTGTCAGAGACACTGCTCTGCCATGCTGCTTCAGCAGAGCTCCCCATGCAGAATTGCCAGCCTGGAATTAAACTCATGATGTACGTAAAGGACAACCTGGCCAGTAGTTTGAGCACTAAGTGAAACTGTTTGCCATTTCGTGGGTGACAGGGAAGGAAAACCTTAATTTCAAGGTCCCTGGGAATGGAATGAAAGCATCTTCCTTCTACCTCAGGGACAGGTACAATCCTCCAGGTAAAGACTGTCCCACAGCCTGCAAGCAGCATCTGTGCAGAAGGGCTCTGGTGGCTCTGGGATGCCCCAATAACCTCCTGCTGGCACCAGTCAGTGGGATGGAAACCTTGCTGTGTCCAGTTGTCATTTATGTGTGGTTGGACTGAATCTTCCTTGCCACCTATTTATGGTTGTGCTTTCTTTTGTTTTACTTCACTGATGCTGTACCATCTGTGGACATTTTGCAGTCCAGAAAATTCTTTCTCTTGTGAAGATGCAACAGGGATGTGCCATCAGGGAAGATACCCATGAGCAGAACTGCCTGTGGAATAGGAACTTCAACTGAGTACTAGGTACCTGATAATCTTGTTAGTACCTTACTTGAATTAAAGTAGCATGTAGGCAGTTTATTGAAGTCAGATGTTTCAGTGCATTTGCAATACTTACCTTTGTAAAACTTTCCATGAAGTGTATGGGATCCATTACATATATGTGAAAAACTCCCTGCAAAGCAAGATAATTAAATGTGACAGGCAAGAGCTGCCTTACCAAATTACATCTGTGGCAATAAATACAGTCACCTGAAGAGTTTGAAAAATTTTCATTTGAATTTTAAAAATGTAATCAGATATCATAGTCCCTTCCCACTATGCATTACCTCCCGATCATCCTGTTAGTGATACATGAAGCAAACATTGAAATATTTAGTGGTCACATTAGACATTTTAGAAGCAGTGAGCTTCTAAGGCTCCTGAAAGGAGGTTGTGGTAAGGTGAGGGTCAGCCTCTTCTCCCGGGTAACAAGTGACAGGACAGGGGAAAATGGTGTTAATGGTGAATCATTGGAACAGGTTGTCCACGGAACCAGTGTAGTCACCTCAGGTGTATCCCTGGAAATACTACAAAAATGAGTAGACGTGGCACTTTGCAATACAGTTTAGTGAACGTGGTGGCATTTGGTTGAAGATTGGATTTGATCATCTTGGAGGTCCTTTCCAACCATAATGATTTTCTGATTCTAATATCAGCATGCTGGGGAAAAAAAAAAAAAAAAAAAGAAAAAAAGAGAGATGGTGAATAAATGGCAGCCTTTCTCTTAAAATTAATCACTCAAATTATTTTCTTCTAAGGCACAAGATTATGAAATGTCTTTCACTTGCTATTGCTGTTTTATCTTTCTTTGGGCATTTTTAGCTTGACCTAGTTTATGCTTATTACAGTCAGCACAGCTGACTTATGAGCAGAGGCTCCTTTCACAGATGGGTTCAGGCAGAGCTGAGGTATTCAGGTATATATCCATGGAATTGTTACTGTGCATTTCACAGATCACTTGTCATCCTCTAAGGATCTGAGTTCAAATGAGGAACAAAAAAATAACCCGAAGGTTTTGAATAAGGTGAAACTGTTCCCCAGTGCTGCTCATATCTCAGGTCTAACACTCTCTTTTCTGCTGTCATTAAAACTATGAAATCAGGTGTCAGCAAAAAGTACTGTGATCTTCCTTTGGAGCTTTAATATCTGATACTAGATCAGTAGGAACTACCCTCCTGTAGTAGGTACATAGACAGTAAAGATGTGACAAACAGGTTAACCTCGCCAAATAAAGGTCATAAATATGTGTGATCCAGTGATAAATATCACAAGAGAGGAAAGATTTTAAAAACGCAGGGGCTCCTTTAGTGTTGGTGGAAAGAACGAGTGACTCCAGAGTGGGTTGTGGCAACAGAGTGAGATGAGGGCTGCCAGCTTCAAGCTGGACTGCTTAGAGGGTAACACAGCCAGTGTGTTTAAGGACTTCAGCACCTAGCTCTCTATGCTGCCATTAGTCTTTGGACACGTTGGGCATGCAGAAGAGTACAGTTCACAATCCCATAATGCTAGCCTACTCTCATTCATCTGTCTATCTGCAGAGTTTGAAAATTTAGGTTAAATGTTTCCAAATTCACGTTTTGAGAATTTATAAATGGTAAGAGGAAATTAATTGTTTGACAATTTTAGAAAAAATAATAATCAGTACTGATATTTCTGTAACACAAAATAGTAATGTAGTTGCAGTTGTGAGTTTAATGTGTGTATTGGACCCTCTTTTCATTGACAAAACATGTTTCTCTGGGGAGGAGGTTTTTAAAATAGTGCTTAGTTACTCAGTTTAGATTTTGAGCGCTTGTCTAAAAATACCATATTTTCCTCTTTCTCATGTAAGTTTGATTTCTAATACAGCGATTGCAGCAATTCTGATTTACTACTAAATTGTTAGTATGCATCGTAAAGGAAATAACGAAGCCTATAGAATTTGGCAGCTTATCAGTCACAGAAGAAAGAGCCAGTGAGCATCGTTTATGTGGTATAAACTCTAGTAAAAACATTCAAATACTGTCATCATTACTTTCACAAGCTTGCTTCTCTTCCTTCCCAGAGCCCTCTCCTATTGTCTCCTTTCAGATTTCGAAGTCCCTAGGGAGTGCATCTGGAATGACTCTACATCATTATTGGTGGTACTGCAGTCATAATATCATTCCAAATTATATGATTTTGAACCTGTATTGGATGAGCTTTTAAGATTATTGCTACAAAGCAATATCAATCAGTATAATCACCTTATTTACAGAAATTCTAGTGTGCCAATATCCGGTGTGAGATTTACAAATGTTAAGGGGGAGAAGGGGATTTTTACCTGTAGACTTTTGATCCTAATGTTAATTAATTGTGACAAGCCTTCATTTTGGATATTTGGTATAAAATCATAGAATCATAGAATCAGACGGGTTGGAAAGGACCTCTGAGATCATCAAGTCCAACCCTTGATCCAACACCGCCATGGTTACTAGACTATGGCATTAAGTGCCACGTCCAGCCTCGTCTTGAAAACCTCCAGGGATGGAGAATCCACCACTTCCCTGGGCAGCCCATTCCAATGGCTGATTACCCTCTCTGTAAAGAATTTCTTTCTGATATCTAACCTAAACCTCCCCTGGCACAGCTTAAGGCCATGCCCTCTTGTCTGACTGCTGGTTGCCTGGGAGAAGAGACCAACCCCCACCTGGCTACAACCTCCTTTCAGGGAGTTGTAGAGAGTGATGAGGTCTCCCCTGAGCCTTCTCTTCTCCAGGCTAAACAACCCCAGCTCCTTCAGCCTCT
>VXAY01002362.1:682688-698049 GCA_013399855.1 Oxyruncus cristatus
ACTCCTGACTCAGAAATAAAAAGGATCATAACCTGAAAAAGAGTCTTTGAAATCGAGGTACACATGTCCTTCAGTTTCCTGCTACTGCATTAGTCATTGCCTTTATGCAGCTGATGCAATTTCATCTGACAACTATCTTTTAACTGAGGCATAGAAGGGGGTTTTGGCTATCATTGGGTAGAACTGAGCACAGTCTGGTGGGCTTCAGTCACAAGTAGAATACTCTTCATGAAATAAAGGGCTCAGAGCCTTTGCAGTCCATGTAGTTAGAATATCACTTCTTACCTTTTCAGAACTGAAAGTACTTGTTGTACATTTCTTTGGCAAAAAAACAAGTTGAGAGTCAGACGTAGGAAACAAGACATTCGGCACTGGGTGATAAAATGCACATTAGAGGAATTAAAAAATTGCAGAACTACCCACAGTGCATTTGCTTCTAGAGATCATGGCTCTGTAGATTTGGTGGTAATGAAGGACAGCGTGGTGGTGTCATAGGCTCTGTAGAACAGGAACGACTCACTCCTGAGTTCGTGGCCATCCACAGGGCAAGACAAGACAGGCATTGGTAGAAGGTTGTGCTGCTGGTGTGCCTTACAAGCTCTTATGTTGAGCTGTTGCTATTAGAGAGCTCCATCTAAGCAAACAGGCTGGCAAGCTGAGGCTCAGTGGAGAGCTCTGAGTGGAGGTTTAATGCTGCTGAGATTTCGTGTTCCCAGACCATACACAGGTGGGTCTAAGGATGCTCTAAAGGTGTGTTGCTAAAGGAGGACATCTCGTGCTCCACGTACTCAGTTATGAAACAGAAAGAAGTGCCACAAAAAAATAAATGTAAGCAAAATGTTTATCATTTAGCAATTTAATTGTGGTATATTTAATCATTAATCAAATCCAGAAATGCCAGTCTTCTGGTTTTGCCTCAGTCTCCTGTAAAACTTCTTGATTTATCCATGAGTGTGGCTTGTGAGTGACTGCTAAATGGACAAGGACTAACTTTAGAAAAATTACTGTTATTCTTTATGGGGTGAAAATGTCATGTTTTTTGCTCAGTGTAATGTATGTAATTGGGCTGCACAGCTGAAAATTTACATTAAGAATGTCTTACATTGCTAGTAACAAGACATCAAATTTATAATAGGATATTTAGTTACACCAGCCTGTATTATCTTCTTTTTAAAAGTAGAAATACCTCTTCATCCCAGCTTTTTATTCTAATTATTCCTATTTGTTGCCAACCACCCTATTCTTATCCAATGGTTGAGGAGTTTCCTTCTCTATCATGCTCTTTATCATTATGAAATAGAAAAGCTGCACAAATATTAAGGGAATCTTCTTTGCAATATTTCTTCAAAAGAAGTGTGATTCTTCGTTCTCATCCCTTAGACAATTCCATTGCTCTGGAGTTGGGGCACCACAGAAAGGAAGAAAATTGTGTTTACAAATCACCTCTATACTATTTTAATGGACAGGTCTCTCTAAGCAACCAAATCCCATTTCTACCAAAGGCTTTCATTTACTGTACAGGAATCTCTGCAGTTGTTGGTGTACCTTTGTTAACACCTTTAGTAGAAACACACTTCAGTCCTGAGCTTGGAAACGTGTTTGCTTAGATGGAGCTCTCTGATAGTGTTGAGGTCATGAAAGTGCTAGTCCATAACAGCTGTGATGCTTGGCCAACACTGTATGTAATAGGATATAGTCTTCTTGTGAACAGTAAAAGCTTTCACAAACTGAGGTGGAACCAGTCAGGTAGACAATATTATTCTGCATTTCTGTATCGTTTTATTCTGTGTAAAAGGTAAAGGTATTGATTTGCAAATCTTCAGCTGGAGAAATTGGAAAGCTTTTGTGACGAATTTTAGTTTCCAACTGTATATTGAAAATTCCCTTTAAGACAGATATCCTTTTTTTTTTTTTTTCCCCAGGGGCCTGGAGCATCATTCAAAGCCCCTTTAGTGTGTTCAGATGCCGTTCTCATTAGTGAGCTGCTATCAACAGAAAAGCCATCCTATAGTCAAGCAATGTCTTGACATATCCAAAGACTCTGTTGCAATTCAGCTGTTGTGGAGCAGAGAGATGTGTCAAGCTCACCACAGACAGCTCTGAAAAACTTCCATCAGATGTGTTTGATACATGCTGCTTTTTTTGTAGAATGTTTCTTTTCAGCAAAAGCTGTTCTTTTGTTAAAAACCTGTGGTTTAAATGTCTACCATTTCTTTCACAGGTATAGGTCCCTAAATTAAAAAGTAGATTGTTTGTTTGAATTCTTGGACTTCTGACTTAATAATAGCCGGTTTACAGTTTATCCAAATATTCTCCAGTTTTATGAAGTAGAAGAACTGTTTCTGGATTGTTTGGCTGAAACTGTTTTCTAAAGTGTATATATTGTATTAATGATTTAGCAGTTTTTACGAAGGCAGGTGCTATCTAGAAATTCCAAGTACTTGAATATAAATTTGAAATTGCTCCTCCCTCTTTTTTCCCCCAGATATTTAATTCTATCATCTTCAAATTCAACGGCGTTTTATTATTTAAATGAAAGGAGTGTATTCATTAGAAGGTGAGATTCCTGGATTCAAACACAGAGGCAGAAGATGCCTTCCTGCCTTTGTTGCATGGACCTAGATGCTCAGCTGAGATAAATAGGGTGGTCACAGCTCTGTAGTGTGGTGATGCTACTGTGTCCCACTTGGATATTCCAAATATGATTTTCACCTTTCCTGAATAGTCTGTTCATACACTGATACCTGTTACAGCTGCAGTGGTTGATTAATACTTATTGAGCCAAATTGAGATAATACAAGAGAGAAATTTAAAATGGGAATGCACACTTCAAAACACACAAACCTGCTTTTGAAACACATTCTTCGGGATCTTTAAAAGTTGAATGTAAAAAACCAGTGAGCTACCAGAGGAAAAAAGGTCCCTCTGAAGAGATTGATTCCATGTCACAGCGTGTGTTTTCTCAAACAAAAAAAACTGGGCTGAGCCTCTTTCAAATTAACATTGTGGATGAGCCCATTCCCTAAATACAGCACTAAATTAATGTGAGGCTATTCAGTAGGACTTGCAAGTCGGTAGCAGCAGTGCTCTTGATTTAGCCAAGTGCTAGTCTCTGATCTTTCAAAACTGTAATTCTGACTTTTGTTAAAATAGAGCACTTTTCACAGGGTGATGCTAAACCTTCAGGAAGGAACCATTCCTTAATGGTAAGCCTGAGGCATGCTGAATTTCCTCTCCAGTGGCTTTGTGCAGCCTACTAGTTTCTTTATTACTTAAATAGACAGAATTGTAGGTTGATGGTTTTTATAGTAAGAGTTCTTGCTCGCTAACCAGCCATGAACACTACAGAGCTGACAGTGTAGGTGTAAGCCACAAGAGAACAACCCTGTTAGCTCTTGACCAAAGCAGATTTACATAAAAAATAGGAGTCTTACTGAAACATAGATCACATGTTCTGCTGGTAATTTAAAATGTGATCATAGTCATCAGTGTTTTTAAATGTTATAAAAGATGAAAAATATGGGAATAAAATTTATGGTACTTGTTCAATGTGCATTATTTTAAAATTCCATACTTTGTTTGAAGGTAGTGTTTTCACCTAGAATTGAAAATCTCCAGGATTCAGAGACTGTGAATTTATCAAGGCTGTGTTAAAAAATTATTTATCAGTGCCTCTTTATGTTTGTTTTTTTTTTTCTTTAATGGATACCCACTTTTCAGGGCAATTTTTTGAGCACTAGTAATAAGCCACACGTAACTGGGAAAGAGTGAAAGAATCCAAGGAGTAACAGTTATAAAAATCCTTTTTTTTTTTTGCCTCCAGCAGGGTCATCTGTGATATTCCACAGCAGCTGCATTGCACTGAGCTGTGGGATTACAGGATTGCAGCCTTTTAGGATCACGAGACTTGACACTAATCCACACATACCAAAATCCACTTTAGATCCCTGAGTGAAAAACAGACACCTCCCACCAATTCACCACAGATGAATCTATTGCCCAAAAAGCTTGTTTTCTAACAAAAAGCAGGAGAGCTTTTTCATATTTATGCACAAAGAACTCCTTTCACTTTGTTAGAGCTCAGGAAAGAAAAAGAATGGCCTTAACTCAGTGGAAAACCAGTCTAGGTAAAAACAGGTGTCATATCCTTGACAAAGGAAGCTTTTTCACTGTGGAAAGCAGAACAATAAGGGCTTTCAAGAACCTGGATACTCTGACGTCCAAAGAACCATTGTGCCTTGCACTAGTTTCTGATAATCTGAAGAGGAAAGATAAATGAAATCCCATCAGTGGGATCTTTGCTTGATAGAAATAAAATAGTAACACCTGGTCCAGGTGGAGAACCTCTTTCATACCTTGCAGTAATATTTCAACATACATTTCTATCTAAATGTCAGGATTTGCCTTGCATTTCCATGAACAACAACAGATAGTTGTTGTTACCCTGTTGTTATCTTGGTTGAAAAGAGGATTCTGGCTGTTGCCATGTGATAGCACTTGTAGACTGAGGTATATAAGGTGAATCTTATGGGAGAAATACTAATACTCTGAGAATCATTTGCCACTCTGCTCTTCAAGGGCAGCTGGTCTTTTCCCATCTTTGTTTTCACTGGGGAAGAAAGTTTACCATATTTTCTTGGTCCATTCAAGTCAATTTCAGCATCAATAAGCTTATTATTAGAAGATCCAAGATCAAGGGAAAGGATTGTTATTATAGGTGTTATAGAAAAGGTAGCAATGAGGTTCAAGAGGCAGAGCTCAGGGTTGGTTGGGAAGAAGATACAATGAGGGTGTTCTGTATACAGTGCTGTCATTATGAAACAGTGTGAACTGGCAGTCTAAGATGGGGACTGGGCTTTTATTGCTCTTACAGCTTCTTTAGATCTAAGGGTGAGGAAATAGGATGGTACTTTTTTGTGTGGTATTACAGCATCATAGAATCATGGGTTGGAAGGAACTTAAAGCTCATCTAGTTACAACCCATTATGCAGCACTCTGTGTAGCTTGCAGGCAGTCCCCCTTCCCTGGTGTCCCAGGAAGGGTGTGCAGTTGCTATTCTTGGTGAGCACAGTGCCTCTGAAAAGAAGAGATTTCATCCAAATGGGTATTTTCTTCATCACAATGATTTCTTTCTGAGGAAAGAGACTTTGATTTTTTTGCTTTAGGTTTTTTGTGTGTGTTGGTTTGGGGGTTTGTTGTTTGGTTGTTTTGTGGGGTTTTTTTTTGATGTTGTTGGTTGGTTGGATTTGGGGTTTTTGTTTAGTTTTTTTGGGGGGGTTGTTGTTTGTTTTTTTGGAAAGGGTTGTGTGGTTTTGGTTTTGGGGGGATTGTTTGGGTTTTGTTTTTTTTGTTTGTTTGGGTTTTGTTTTTTGTTTGTTTGTTTGTTTTGTTTTCATTTTTTTGATAGTTTGGTTTGGTTTGTTTTTTTCCCCCATGGCAGATTAGCTGCTGATGGGCAGACCTCTTCCTGGGCTCTTTCTTTACAAGATTTTGATTTCACAACCAAAAGTCTCAGAGAAACAGAAGCAGAATTAATTTACAGAAACTGGAGGAAAAGAAACTTCTCAGGAAGGTCTCTCCTAATTCAACTATGGGACCTCACTCCCACAAGAGGGTGCTTGTAAGCTCATCACTGGTCATTCCAGGGAATTTCACAGTGGAAACATCCCGAGGCCTTTAAAATGTTCTTTACAGAAGAGACAGATTAAATACAGTGATAGGTTCTGACAGAGTGGAAGGTTGTACATTTATCTTTTGCCCAGTGTTAGACTGAAATTTATCTTTACAAAGACTTTGTGAGTCATTACTTTTGGAGAGGTCTCCTGAAAAAACCTGTGTATTCAAACACTCTATTTAGCCTCTTGCAACAGATCTAAGCTTTGGCCTGCTGGTGTCTGATAGAACATAACAAAAAGGAAAATGGATCTATTAAACACAGAGAGGAGTTGAATCATATGCTTGAAAGCCAAAGGGAGGTCTTTTTGACAGTTATGTCAGTGCACAAAATGCATTTCATATGGCTTCTAATGTGCCACGCTATGGCATCAATGCACTACAAAATGTGTTTTTAAAATACTGCAAACTCTCCTTTTCACCTTAAATGTGTGTGAATATGTGTGTATATTTAGACATCTAGAGAGAAGTTAACAGTAGAGTCTGTCAGGCACAGGACTTATAGTTCACATCTAAACTGGTTTACCTTAAGGTCTTATATGGTGAGTGAGGGCACTGCATCCAGGTCACATCAGATTTGGGTTACGCTGTTAGATGATCTGCCTTTGACTATCATTTTGTTTACGTCTTAGGGGTTTTGTCTTTCTGGAAATAGAATAAATAAAATGCTTCAATGATATAATTGATAGGAAGACTACAATTGCAACAACAGATTTTAAAGTAATCTGGCAAATGAGAAATTTTCAAAAATGTTTTACACATAATTATTTCCAAGAAAGGTGTAGTTTGAGCTTTATTACGAACGCACTTTCTTCCAGTGCTTCCCAAACCCATTGCAGCTTTCTGCAGCAAATGGCCAAAGCAGCAGGTGCTCCCAACCTCAGATGTACACAGGAGGAAGCAGTTAGCACTTTGCTGCTTTGAATCTATCACTGGCTGGAAACACATGTTCCAAGAAAAGCATAATAATGTGCTGTTCATTTAAGGATCCAGAAATACATCATCCTTGTTCACAGAATGGTTTCCAGCCATTGGAAGTCTTTATGAACATTGCATAACAAGCCAATGAAAGAAAAAGAAATTAAATTAAAATCTGCTCACTATTTGCTGCGGCAGGATCCTGATGTTGGTGGGAGTCTGCAGTTAACGGGTTGATAATGTTTAAAGCACCTTTAAGTACAGACATGGGATTTGTGTTAAAAATGCCTTCAGGGTTTAGATCAGGATCCCCCCATTAAAGTTCTGAACATAGAATCATAGAATCAAAGAATGGTTTGGTGTGGAAGAGACCTTAAAGATCATCTAGTTCCAAACCCCTGCCATGGGCAGGGATGCCACCCAGTAGATCAGGTTGCTCAGGGCCCCATCCAACCTGGCCTTGAACACTTGCAAGGATGAGGCATTCACAAGTTCTCTGGGCAATCTGCTCCAGTGCCTCATCATCTTCACAGTACATAACTTGCATTCTTTTCTGGAGCCAGACCTCTCACTTTTTTAATGCAGAGTGACCTGTGTTTAGCACAGATACTAAAATAGGGATAGCAAAGAGAACTGTATAAATTTGGCTGCCATGTATCACGTGTTACTACTGTCAACATTATCAAAATTTAGCACACACATTTGACAGTATTAACACTGATTACTACGTGCAGTACAAACAGGTAAGCTAGGATTAGTGAAGGCTGCATTATTTATCAGGAATCATCACCATTTATTAGTTGTAACCAACATGACAGTTTAAATAAAATGAAGATGAGAAATTTAACCTAATAAAATTTGTGCTGCTTCTCCTACCATCTTCCCACACTATTTGCTGTCCTTTACAGCCAGGCATCCCCCAAACAGAACATAGAACCCTTTCCCAAAAATGGGATTCTGTGCTGATTTGCTGTCTTATTGAATCCTGAGATAATTTCCTTTTAGCTATTTCTGCTATGACCAGAGATCTCACATACATTGCAAAGTTTTATTTTGGACTGATTGCACTACGTCAGATATACTCTGAGGGAAATGATCCCAGTTTCTCCTCTTTCCCAATAAACTTCTTGATTCTGTATATTGCTTGATTGCACAACTGTCTGTACCACTAGCAAAGGAATTTCTCCCACCTGTTGGAACTTCAGACTGATGAGTACATTCCTAGTATAGTCTCTACTGCTCTCATTGCAAAATAATATAATATTTTAGCAAAATTGATCCTGAGCATGAATGTTTATGCCTGCTAACATCCTGAACAATCTTTTTTTAAAATATGTTTTAATGGAATCACATTAAATTTCCTAACTCAAGCACCTTAACACTAAAATATTCCTGAGTTAGTTGTAGCTGCAACTAGCTCTTGTTCACATGTTCAGGTCCTCAGTTCAAGCTGAGGTTCAGAGAAGAAAGAGCAATAAAAGATTTTTCATTTGACAACATAGGTCCAGTTGCTGCTGTTTCAAGGAGTGTCACCAAGGTCAGCTCAACTCACAGGAAAACAGCTGGCAATGCAGCCAGCCTCCTGCCACTCAGTTGGCACCGTGTCCCTTGGCTCATATTTTTTTTGCAGGGTTGTTTCCACTGTTAGATGTAATCCTGAGTGTCCTCTGCTTCTGTCCTACTTCTGCCATGAGAAGGATTGTTGAGCAGATATGACACCGTGGGGAGTAAAGTGGCCCTTTTCTCCAGCGATGGGGAGAGGAGGTCTTGCAAACATTGACCATCTGGCAGGTTATACAGTCAAAAAATATCTTCTGTGCTTCATCATCCCTCCAGCCCTTTGGACATGGTGTGATTTGGTGGAGAAGTGTGAGGGGTGAGCTGTTGCAGCAGATGCTGCAGGTAAAGGAGTGTGAGACAGTAGATGCCCTCCATTGTTCCTAGAGCATCTGGGGACAGGGCAGGATGAGATGCAGGGCTCCTGAGTGCCCAGGTGTTGTCTTACCTGGACTTTGCCTCATGGGAAGATGAGAATTCTCTAGAGGAGCAAGAAGAAAAAAAATATCACTATGTTTGGTGTAATGGTCCAATTTTCCTTCCATCAGGCTTCCCACAGGTTGAAAATTATCTGACTTATCAGTTGTCCTCTCGCCCCAACTTCTATCAAGGCAGCTGTGCCAAGAGGCAACTAGATGGCTGTTGTTGGGAGATGTGGGGCAGTGTAGGAGCTGGGCACACATTCCATCCTCCTGTGAAACGGTGTACAACCCTTAACTCCCCATCAGCTCAAGGGTTTTAGATTTCCTATTTGCTTTTGTTATGTGTCTTGATATTAAAAAAATAGAAAAAAGGGTTAATACCTCATAAGTACCAGTATTGCCGTATGATAAAAAAAAGTATTTTCTATATATCCCACGAACTGTAATGTCTCTGACTGCACAGCATGTGTTTCTTTGTCTTGTGCATCCCTTATGGCTCTCAGCAGTTACTTCCCAAGGTTTCTGCCAGCTGCTTATATGACCACTGATGTTGCAACCAAATCAGACAACATACATTTTAGTAAAAAAGGAAAGTCACACTATTTTTATTACCTTTTCCTGTTGTCTGATTTATTACACATGCAGCACTGGTTTTCTTTGTTGTGTAATGCAAGCTTTTGCAAGCACAGGAAAACGAACTTTCCTGGGACTATTTTTAGAGGTAATCATGGAATTTGGATTAGAATAGATTAAGTAAGGATTTCTGCAGAGATGATACATATACTAAGCTATACCTTTACTTAAAGACATGTGACCTGACCAATTCAAGAGGTGTTTACAAAATAAGTGAAGTGGAACATATCCCAAAAAATGGAGGGGAAGAAAGGTGGGTCATCATGTGTGTGTCCATGGACTGGCCTGTGCTTTTATGTAGTGGAGTGCAGTTCATGATGAAAAATGAATCAGTGAGTGGTCATAATGCTGCAAAGCAAAGGCAGCAATTTTATGCCTTCAATATTCAGGCACCGGAAGGGGCAGTGCCATTTGAGTTTGCTTTTGGACACAGGATTGTGCTTCTGGCTATTATGTTCCTCTGCAGAGCAGGCAGCAAGTTTAGTACGCTGATGTTTCACCTCTGCTTGAATACCCTTTTGTATTTCTTGGATCACTTTCTCTGACAAAATTAGCCTCTCCTCCCTTACCCGCTCCAGGCACGTGGGGTTTTGTCTAAGCAACAGTAGGACAAAATTTATTAAAATACCCCATTCTTTTTTTGTCACTTTCCCAACACAAATTTGTATGTGACTAGGCTGTTGCAGCCCTTTCTCTAAAAGGTCAGCCTAAATTATTTTGTGCAGATAATATTAAAGCTTCTGTGCTTGATGGATTTCTGTAGCACATAAACACCACTTCTCATGGGACTGATGACCTGAATAATTACCTCATTCCAGTCACTGTTGAACTAATCAACCTAAACCAAATATAATACAAGCTCAATCCACTTACGAAAGTTTCTCGGATTGCCGTATGTAGTCTGGAGAGTTTTGTGCATGACACACAAATTAGTATGTAGCGGGTAGTGGTGCTCAGTGCTAAATATTGCTCTTTCTTAGTACAATGTAAATTTAGAATCTCTGTTAAGAGAGTTTTAGAGTTTCTAGTGGACATCAGAATTTCCATCAAATGATTTTGGGAGATTTATTTTGAAATACTTGACCTGATTTTAATTTAATTTTTTTTTTTTTGCTTTGTCTGTAAGTTACGTTATAGTGAGTGATACCTATAAATAGTTCTGTTATAATAGTGAGTTTTGTATAACACAAGGTATAAAATATGTGAATTATTATTTTAGTGAATCCACAAGAAAAAGTTTGAACACAACTTTTTATTCCTTTATCTTTTTTGTTCTTCCATTTCTACTACTCATACTTTTTGTGTAAAATGTTTTTGATGTAGACATAATTTTCACAGTTGTCCTTGCATGTGATTATGGATTACAACGAATCATTATCTCACTTAATTCAATTACATGTGGTTTTAATCATTGCTGGTAAACCAACCTTGCAGAATTGTCTTTAATACTTACAGATGCATGCAAAGGAAACTGGGCAGTTGATTTATCAAGATGCTTATGAAGTGCAATGGGTAATATCAATTCAGTCATTTGCCAGACTGGGATAATAGGCAAAAAACTATAATAAGCTGTTTTCAATCTCAACATTTTCGTGGAAAATAAGTTGCCTGAAGAGATTTTTTTTTTTAAAAGCTAAATTAATTGCATGCTGTATGTGATTTGCTTGCTGTTCAGCTTGAGTTCAGTATTGATCCTCTAATAGTTCTTGTGATTTCTATTATCTGTAATGATCTAGTGGACAAATAGCCTTGCATCTGTAATTTTTTCATACTATCTGATTTATAAAATTGTCTCCTGAGATATCCATAGCTTCACTTTGGCATGTTATGTCATCACAGCTGAGCAAAGCAGAGTTTATTTTTATAATGCCAGCACTATTCCAGTCTCACATGAAATCAAATGCACATGAAGAATTATCAGTTTAAACAGAATCAAGAGTTTCACTGCTCAAGGAAGGTGTTGCAACATTTGATTAACTTCATGCAGCCCCATGCCTGAAATGTTCATTTATGTGCTCTGGGAATAAAATAAGAAAATTAGTTATAAAAATAAATAATTTATCCCAGACTGACTGTTTTGTCAGGTATTCTAAATAAAGTATTGTTAATTTTGCTCTGTCACTTCAAAACAAAGAGGGATCTTTCAAAAGTATGCTAAATACATAAAAATCAGGTATGTCATATACTATAGAAAAACTGTGGGAAAGCTCTGTGAAATGCCAAATATTTCACAGAGGAAAGAGAGAGCCCTCAGCACCTGGGAGTATTGTGGCTTCTACTTGGAAAAAAAAAGTTACTGAGCTGATTTTCAACCACCCTTTATGTGGAAAAAAAGACAGAAAATGTTAATATAGTTGATGTGATGGATGACTCATGCTTTCTTGTTTGTCACACAGAGTCTGTACGAGATACTTGAAAAACGAAATTGGATCTGTTGCAAATCATGTTTTATATTTAAGGTGTCTTCTGCACAGAGGATTAAAACACATTGTTTTGCCTGTTCTGTTTCATTGCTCTGGGAGCAACCCTGGCCACTGACTGGGAGAGAGAAAGTCTTTGAAAAAGAGGGATACTGTGCTTGCATGCTGTGACATATGTACAATTGTACCACCTAATAATTGATGATTATTATTATATATTAATGGGAAAAGTTTGAGGTTTTATTATGATTTAAAATAAGTGGTGGTTGTGGATATATGAAAGAGGAGAGAGCAGAAAGATTGCTGTTGAAGGATGCTGTTGAAGTCTGAGGGAAAGGACACACTTTTAAGAATCACCAATTTTCCTATTTCCTAAAGCTTTCACATGTAGCGAATATTTCTGAAAATGGATCTTGCTGACAAAAATAATAGTAAAACTCAATTTAAAAAATGCATTTTTTCCCCATGTACACTGACCACTTCATAATTGCACGATGACCCTTTATATGAGGAGCAGAATAATTGATGCTTTGGTAGAACATTAATGTCATCTCTTTTCTGAGAGTAATTGGATTGCTCAGGTTTGGTATTTTCTAACTAAAACTAATTTATTTTTATCTTTTTAAAAGACATTAAGTGTACGGCTGTATTTTCCTCCAGACTGCTGTGATACAGACTACTGCTTCACTGATTGCTTCAGAAGGCAGTTTGTTGAAAGCAATCACTGATATTTATTAATTGGGATTGTTGAAGGAGTTTTTAATATATTACGGTATTTATTGGTGTATGAACTTAAAGATTCCAGACTAATAATTCACATTGTTATTCACTGATTGTACATCCTGGATGATCTGCTTTTACTACCTTTCAGCAAGCAGAATACAGACTTGGCCAGAAATGGATGCAAAGAGGGAAAAAAAAAAGATGAAAGAAAAAGCAACTTGGTACCACAAATCATCACAGTATCATTGAATGAGGATTTGGGAAATAACCATCAAATCTAGGAGTTTATTGCAACTTTCATTCTAAAACTGTAGCCTCCTGCAGCCCATCTAAGTATCTGACACATCTGAAAGGGTTATGCCAAGGAAAGTAGTCCCTCAGCAAGCAGTCTGTCTCACCCCGCTCCCTATGGAACATGTAGCAGGTGAGGGTAAGAAGGGAGCACTCACATCAGCTTTACAGCCATGGACAGTGCTGGTAACCTTATGGCAGCGAAGGGATTGGTTTTTATTTGTTTTTATGTCCACATGTGATTGCTTGTTTTGCTTCTCAAGCAGGGACGGCTGGGCACACACTCTGTCAGGTTCTCACACTCTTATCTGACTGACTTCAGATTTGTATAAGCATCCTTCAAGAATGATTTTCCATGCTACTGCACCATGTAATCCCTCAGAAAGCTCCTACTCTCTGTTGTCTTTCTTTATCCATAAGCAAGCAGTCTTTCATGGCATCTTTGCAAAATAAACTTCAGAAAATGTTGATACCTTAATAACCCTTTTGGTTCGTAAACTCAGAATGGTGAATGAGTTTGATTGATTTTGAGATAATTTGTGACTCATATCTGCTGAAATCAGAATGCCAGTTTTGGATGCATTAGAGCCTATCCAATGGATGTACTCACTAAAAGTAGGACAAAAGTCCCAAAACACTGTAATGCAAAAGTCTCTCACAAAAAAAGAGCTGATGTTTGTTATTCATTATTGGTTTACAAAATTTTATTGTATTTTCACAATATTTAAATTTTACTTATTTACACTTTGCATTTCTTTTATAGAGAGATAAAAAAATGAACTTTTTTGGTTTTTTTAGCATCTGCTAAATATTTTTAGAAGACAAAACTTTTCAGTGAAAATATACTGTAAAAATATCCTCCAGATACTGAGTGAAACAGTTTTTATCTATTAGAGATGATAGCTACCTTAAGTTATTCTTTTTGGAACACCACTCTCTTAGAAAATGTCATTTTTTTCAGTGAACAATAGGATCTCGCTTCTTATTGTCAAGAGTTTTAGGTCTCCAAACTATTTTAAACTTAGTTTTCTGCTATCGTTAGTAACTGACATTTTACTGAATGACTGGGTAGTGTTTTAAATCTGCAGAGCTTTTGGAGTTGTAAAGGACTATATCCTTAACATTGGGTGGAAAATGAAATTACTAAATAAACTAAAATAATGCCCAAGTTCTTGCCAAGTGGATAATGACACATTTCTTTAAAAAGCTAAAAGCTATTTCACTGTAGTAAAACTGGGATTAATCAGAACAGTCCCACCAGGAAAGTAGATACATTTGAGTGAAAATTTATATATATATTTGAAAAAAATTACTTTTAGATGAATCCTCTGTACAATTTCAATAGAAGGCTTTGAAGTGTTACAGGCTCTTCACAAGGAAATGGAGATGCTCTTTATAAAGCAGTGGTGGGTGTTGCTTCTTGCTGAGGACAAGGCGAATTGAGAATAAAAGAAATCAGAGTAATTATTTTATTGAAAGATGTAATTGAGAAATAACCTACATAGCCTCTGAACAGCCTAAAGAGTTGGCAATGAAGCTGTTTGCCACCTAAGCCAACAGAACTATCCAGAAAAACAGTGGAGCAGGACACTGAAATATTAACTAAATAGTTAAAATTACAATAAATCAGAAGGCACAGTTTTCATTTGATGAGTGTCTCTGTCTCAGTAGTGTCCATGGGGAAAAGAAATAAAGAGAATGTGTAGGTAAGAGCTTCTTAGAAAAATGATGGAGGAGTCAGGGTGGGCCATTCTGTTTTCAAAACCAGGTTCTCCTTCTTGTTAGTCTTTTGCTGTTATGAACTTGCGACACGTCTGTGTGAGTGCATTTTAGGCAAGCAGGGTTACCAGAGTTTGGGATCTGTGTCTCTGCCCTTCTCTTTTTGGTAGTCAGATACTGGTGCTGAGCTCAAGTAACCTGAGTTATGCGCTGGCAGTGAGGAGGGAGCACAGGGAGTATTAATTTATCTGCACCTGCCCTCCTCTACACCCATCGTCCCTGTGCAGTAATGCTGCCCAAGTAATCCCGAGGACCAGAGGCAGTGGCGTTCATCCTAGTGGTCAGGTGAGCAGCCAGGATTAAGTACTGCAGTTCCATTTAATTAATGACAAGTGTATTTTGCTGTATTTTAGGGAAATTGTCAGTTTTACCCCGGTGGAATGAAACGTTATCTGGGCACTAAGCAGAGTTACCAGGTTTACCTCCTGGCCTGGCTTCCTCCTGGAAGTTTTACAGCTTCCAGCTGTCATAAAGCACACTAAACAGGAACTCTAAAAGCAATTTAATTTTATTTATGATTATAAAAAAAAAAAAGGAGATGTAGTTCTAATGGGAAACCTGAAGTATTTAAAGATAGCAACAGGCAGTATGAACACACCTCCTGCCTAACACTTCCCCTTCAGAGAACAAGTAGTAGTTTTTCAGAGAATTAATATTCAGAGCAGGTCCAGTTCATCTTACCTGCTGGCTTCATTTTATTATATAATAAAATCAGATTTATTCGCATTTGGATATAGAATATATAGCCATACAAACATGAGCCATTTATAAGCAGTTACTTTGTATGTACCTACCCTCTTAGCTGTTTCTGAGGAGTATCAAACGTTACTTGCCAAAGGGCAGAGATAAAAAGAAGTGTTTGAGATCTGAACATTGCATCTGGAGCTAATCACTAGTTATGCTGATACCTTTTCAGTTCTTCAGTCTGGGGAAAAAAAAAAAAAA
>VXAY01002362.1:698091-766928 GCA_013399855.1 Oxyruncus cristatus
AAAGCAGACTAGTATGCTTCTTCACTGAACTTTTTTGAGTCTGGTAAACCTCACTCTCACTTTATATTTTACTTACAGAATGGTCTTATCATTGCCTGTTACCAAGGTTATGTGGATATTGTAATAGCCTTAGCACAATGCCCTCACCTTGATGTGAACTGGCAGGACAACGAAGGGAACACAGCTCTAATTACAGCTGCACAGGCAGGTAAGGCTCTCTGTATCGCCTCTTACACTCAGGGTCTTGGGAAAAGTACGTGTTTGGGCTACCTTTTTTAGGATTGTTTTTCAAATTGCTAAAAGAAATGAATCTATGTAAAATAATCCTGGCCAAACCCATTCCCGAGGAAATTTGTCATTGTTTTCTTTCAACTAATTGATCTGTAGTAACATTTAGTTAGATTTAAATATTTAGTAGATTAAGATAGCAAAAGTTATACATTTCTAGCAGATACTATTAATTATTTTAACTTAAAAAATGAGGAAAATCTTGTCCCAAGTTGTGCAGTATTATACTGCTTTGTTCTTTTAAGCTTATTTCCTACATTTGCTCTGGCAAGGAACAAGTGAACACTGTGGATGTGTAATGTGATGTGTTATTGCATAACATATTTTCTCCCATGCTTGTTACACTTACATCAGTGGGTCTGTAGTAATTCCTGACTGTAGGAGAATGTATCCTCATTAACAACTACTTTATCTGCTGAGACATTCTTCATCCACTGCATAGTTAAAAGCAAAAAATCTTCAACAGGATTTAGTGTTTGCCAGTGCTCCTTTTATAACAGACTGATATTGACATCAACCATGTTAATCCTAAAGCAAACTGGAGTGAGAGCAGGTTTAGCCCTAGGTTTTCTTTTATACCTCCCAACATGGTAATATTCAATGAACCAGTGTATCAGGTCACTTAAATGTAAGAGAAACTAGCAAGAGAGTTACCAGTTTCAAGTGTACAGTTTAAAAACAATCAGTTGATTTCTGTTAAAACTGAAAGGCTGCGCTTTAATGTTTAAGGGAAGCTTTCATTTTCTCTTACGAGTGTTAACAAAGTGCCAAAGCATGTAAATTGGGAAAAATTTCTCCAAGGATGCCATCGTCACTTTGTAGTCTAAAAGCTTTTCCAAGGACCACCTAGCTCTGCATCCTTGGTTTCCTTTGCATCCCTCAAGCACGCTCCTCAAAGGCAGTGATTTACAAGGAAATGCACACCTGGTCTTTATCATGTTTTCTGACTGACGAAGAGTATGGGATGTTTGTGGAAGTCCATGGCACATAGTACTCACTCCCAGATGCTGGCTGCTTGAAGGAAACACAGAAGAGAAACACAACTTTGCTTTGTGTCGTACCAAAAAGAAAACTCTGATAAAGAAGTCATTGCAAGATGGGTCTTGAATATGAAAGAAACAATTGTGACCACAGTAGTCACATTCATAGCAAAGTCATGAGTTATGGTAGCTTTCCAAAGAAAGCCTCCAAAACACTGATCTACTTTTATTTATCTGCTCTAATATAAATTTGGACTACAAAAGGTTTAACACTCGCTCCTTCCTGACCTTTATAACTCATGATAATGAGCTCAGAATTAATCCAGCGGGCTGACATTCTCTTGACACACTCTGCCAGTACTTACTATTGATCCCCAAAGCAACTGGAAATGACTGTAGTCAGCAGAAGCTTATACAAACCCCCAGCAACTTGGATGTTTTCCCCTGCCTGTGATAATCCTGAGCTACAGTGTTAACACCAGTTATTTCATTAATTATCACAAGATGCTCTAGTGTTAATAGAGATTACTGTGAGGTTAACATTGCAACCAGAGGAGCTACAGTGCAATAGATGCTGCCTAATTATTGCTGGATGTTAAGTAGTAATGCTGAGCAATGTATTATAAAGACCTGAAAGCAAAGCTTATGCAAGCTTGCCTTTAGAGGAGAATTTATTGTTCGTTGTTTTTTTTAACTTTAGGCCATGGAAATATAACATTTTTGCAAAATAAGTTATTCTGAGATCACTGTTATTTATACCAAAAGTATGGGTTTTCCTGTGGAAAATCTAATAGCAAATCCACAATATTTCAGTTAATTGTAAGGTAATATTAGATGGTTTCAGAAAGTGCTCTCATTTTTGTTATGATCCACTGGCCAAGTGAGCCATCATGTATGTCCAGACCCCAAAGAGGGGATGGGGAAAAAAGCTGCAGTCCTGAGGAATTGTTCCTTGTGTTGCAGAGGCTGCATTTGTATTATAGGGTGAGGTACAGATGCCAAAGGAGGTGACAGAGAGACCTCTTTACTTGTGCTAGAGGAATTTAAAATTCACACTTGCTTATGCCATTTAATGACTGACCAGACATGATGCTCAAATCTGAGTCTCAGAAGATAAGTGAATTCAGTTTCTCTTATTGCTTTTGATAATTTGAGATTTTCTCATCCTTCAAAAAAAGTATCTAAAGCTGAAGCTTTTTGCATGGGCTGACCTGAGAAAGACAGGTTGGATGGATCAGTGAAAAGCAGTACTTTCTTAACAAGCTTACTGGCATTGAAAAATAACAACAAAGTGTCCTACTTTGTGTGTAAATTTCAGCTTTGAAAATCGGTCTGTTCATTTGGTTTCTCAATATTTCTTGTTTCTTATATCCCTTCTCAAAGAGAGCTTGCCTTCCAAAACTGTAAATTCATTGCAGCCTGCAGCAGGTGGTGCCCAGAAATGAGTGGTGATGCTGTTGAAGCAGAAGCAAAATCATTAAACATCATTACAAGGACAATGCAGAAAAAAAGCAGGGGTTGATGCAAACAAGAAATTGAAATAATAAGTGCAAAGAAAGGGAGGAAGGAGAGTCATTTAAAAAAGAGAAGGGAAAAGGAGGAAAATTACTTTTTTTTTTCTTCTCAGTTCTGCTGCTGCTGTGGACATAACTACATCAGTGTAAGGTAATTGGCATGCACTGGTGTTCAGACAGAGTCATATCTGATTACAGACTATGGATATTTTATGTTATAGGGACCAGTTTGGGGCAAGGCTGTAGAGCTGGGAACACAAAATTGAAAGTTATCCCAGTTTCTGTTCATTAAGAAAGCCATGAGAACACAAGCACCTAAAACACACATAGGATAAAGCTGTCTTTTCTTCCATCCATTCACCACCCACAAACTAAACAAAAGTGTTTTGCAGGTACAATTCAAAATAGCAATGTTATTTGACAAAGCATCTTCCTTAATATGCAGCTTATCCTTCTGCCTGTATTACACAGATTATTAGGCAATACTGTCATCATTACAGGCATTTCCTTTGTGGCAGCAATTAAGTGAATTAAGCTATTATAGACATCTGTGCTGATCTCTAAATATGGCTCACAGGGAGAAGAAGTGTACCTTTAGCATGCCAGTTCTGGTAGAAGATAGATCTGGCTTGCAAACAGCAAAGCCTGATTTGAATTCAGTATCCCCAAACTGGCTGAGGCCAGGCTCGTTTATTTTAGAGCTGCGTACGCCTTTCATAGCAGACTTTACATCTCAGAAGACTCACCTGGTTTATGATTTAGGTACACACTGCTAGTGCACCCAGACGCTGGAGAACCAAAGCAAACTTCATGGCCTTAAATCAAAAGCGCATGACAGGGACCGAACAAAAACTTGGCAGCTGAGTTTTGCTTTGAATTTTAGATCTGTTTGAACTAGAAACCTGAAGCAAACCTCAGAGGATAGAAGACCCTGCAGATTAAAACTGAAGTGATTCTCAGGAATCCCTGAGACATAAAACTTCTGAGAATCACAAACTTCTTAACTTTCTTTGTTATTTTATTGTTGGTATTTTTTTCTGTCTGTTGGTATTTTTTCTGTCTCATTTGAGGCCATCTGTAGTCCCCTGGAGAGTTTAGGTTGAGCAAGATCTTTCAGGATTAACTCTTAGGATCACCCCAGGTTTGCAAAACATCTCTTACTGCAATTATACTTTTGGCAAAGGGAAGAAAATTGTTAGTGATGCAATAATTGCTGAAAAATCTTTCATTTTATTATTTCTCCTTGTTTCAGTTTGGTTTCTGTCATCAAAAAGCAGTATTTCAACTGTTCCAAAGCCTTCATGAAGGCACATGCTCTACATCAGTGAAACAGAAAGTGTCCTGCAAAACAATTTGGGCACAAAGATTCTCCCAGTAGTAACCAATACCCTGCTAGGATTTGATCTTATGCCATAAAGTCAGTGAAGCTGAAGCCTCTGTATTGAGTAAGCAGGACCAGGTCACTTGATCCCACCCTGAACCCCATTCACTTTTGCTTTGTTCTTGTTGTGGTTTGCTGAATCTCTATATCTTATTCTCATCAGACTGCACAAGGTACTGGGAGCTCTTTATTTGATTTTCTCAGACTCTGGAGTTTGTTAGCTGATCTGCACTGTCTTTACATCTGCTCGGGTTTCAGGAGAGTCTCCAGTGATGCAGAAAGGTAGCAGAGTACAAAAAATTATAGGAGAAAAAGAGTAACATCTGCAAAACATCTTAAATTAATCAGCAAAGATTTTCTTAACTTGTTTTTCAAAGTGAATGCAGGACTGTGTTGGTACAAAGCAACTGCTGATTAAATCTGCACCAGATGTGACACTATAGATTTTTTAAATTGTCCTGTATGAATTATAATCTGCTTCAGTAACATTTCTAGATGAATTTGAATGTCATGCATCACAGAATATTCAGCTGGACTGCAGAGTGATATGAGAGAACATTTTTACAGCTCCTAGTAATTAAATTGTGATTGTTGCAGCTGCCTGACAGACTGCATTATTTTATAAAGCATCAAAGCATCATAAAATGATTGACAAGTGAAGGGAAAACTGTTTTAAATGAGTCATAATGATTTTTGCTATTTGCCCGATAGACCAATTATAAAGATTTTGATGTCTTAATTGATCTTCCAACCATTTAGCCAGAGATGTCTTCAGCTCCTCAGTAGGCCCTTGCTGACACCAGTTATACTGGCATACAAGGCACATGAATTTTTTTTACTACCAAAACTGAACATCAGCCCCATTTTCCTCTTGCTGATGAATAGACAAGTGGCTTTACACTGTCAGATGGAAAAATAAAAATGAATGGAAAAGTAAATGTGGAAAAATAAAAATGTGGGATCCTACACAAAATAGTATTTTCTCTCGTATCAGGCCTCATATGGTTTTTTAGTATTATTGGCTGAAATACGTAGTCATCACTTATTAATGAAGCACCATGATTGTAAGGCTCAGTTTTATCAGGGAAGGGAAAAAGATGAATCTTTGTAGTCAGTTATCCATGGTGATGAGCCATCCTTCCTTGAACTGTAGGGATTCCCTCTGCATTGCTACTCGCTGAGTCAAGAAACTGGGGCTCCTTGCAGCCTCAGAGTGAACCATCTCTGGCCTTCCATTATTCCCTTACGTTAAACTGACTTTTCGGAAAGGAGAGCAACTTGAGAGAAGGTGGAAACCCAAGTTTTCCACCTTCTATCCCAACACTCTGGTCATAAGTCAGTGCCACTTAAGTCTGACTGCAACCCTCAGCCCTAAGGCTGATAACTGCAATGAGTGGAAGAGTGCACAAAGAAAAGAGATCTTATTGATTATCTGTATTTTCCAATTATCAAATCCACAGGAGTAATTTTTGCTTTAACCTTGAGAGAGCGCCTTCATTCTGTGACATATTTTCTCTGCTTTTTCGTTTCTTTAAAGGGCACATAACCATTACAAACTATTTGTTGAACTATTTTCCTGGGCTTGATATTGAGAAGAGGAACGCGTTTGGATTCACAGCACTGATGAAATCTGCAATGCAGGGCCGAACGGAATGTGTGAAAGCCTTGATGATGGCAGGTACTTTGCTGCTTCTTTGTCTTCATCTAACTAAATACTAGACAGTGATACTCAAACACCAAGAAGAAAATTGGCTCTTGGGGGCACTCAGTTTGCCTGTATGGGCCATCCTCAGGAGTTCAGTTGCAGATATTTGACACAAATTAAATATTATGGAAATGACAACAAACAACATGTAAATATTGTTACTGTCTAGACAAAGAGTCCTAGAGGTCCTTTCACCGAGAGAGATCTTGAATAAATAGTTCATTTCAGTGATTTTGCTGTCATGGAAATCTAACCCCTCATAATCTAAATATTTTAAGCCACAGGAATTTATCAAGCGTAGTGATATTACTATCATTCATTTAATAATATCCAGTTTCTAGACTGGAATGACACATTGACATGACACAGAAAACGTTCAGATGATGTGGTAACTGACCTGTTATTTTCTGCAAGGTTCTGTAGCCTCTTACACTGGAATCAGGGCTTTGGAATCAGATCATTCATTTTGGAGTTAAATTTTTATGACAAAAAATCATAAAATGACTGTCAGAGCTAGCATACTACTAGAAACAGATGCACTTTCTGGACTAACACATTCTTTGTGCAGATGCTAGTTTAGAATTTTCCAGTGCCTGGTATGAATCTTAAAATGAAACTTCAATCCTAAGACTTCATGACTTGTCAAATTTGCCTTACAGTGTCATGGCCTTCCATTATTATCACTAGAGATCTGATGGAAACTTGTTCTTTCTGTTTGGGTCACTAGAAGCTATTTCACAACCTTTCAGCTTTGTAGATAACTCAGTCCTTGTTATACTGATTCTTGTACAGAAAGTATTGACATCAAAGTTCACTATTGTGGTTGCTGCCTCTGGCATGTGAATAGCCACCTTCTTGTTTTCATGATTCAAAAGAAAACAGAATACTGGGGAGAAAAAACCTTTAGCCAGCCAGAAAATGGCTTTCTTGGCCTCTACCTTGAGTTTACCTCCTGAAAGTTGTATCAGCCTGTTTATGCATCAGAGATTGTGAGAATACCAAAGATCATCCACTGACCAAAAAGGTGTAGAATTAATATACTCTTGAGTTTCTACAATGCAATTTATATGCATGTTTTGGTGAGTATTTTGCAGTTCTTCACTCAAAATAATGGCCACAAAGGAAGTGTGGTAAATTGCCTGCACCCGTTTTAATATCTGAGTACTTTTTAGCAATGCAGAGTCTGCTGAAATGGAGGAAGATGCTCATTCAGAATGGATTTAGAAGTTGTTTGGGACTTAAGGGATACTGAGTGGCTTCTGAGTAAAGTGCTACTGTGCTGAAGAAGGTAAAGGAAACTGTTATTAAAAGATTCAGTGAAAAAATTGATTTCACAAATAAACTGGCAAAGTTCTGTTAAAATACAAAATGCATGGCAACATAGGAAGGAACACCCAAAATCACCTGCGGGTCTACTTGCATAGCTACAAAGCAGGTATGTGTGTTTGGAGAAGAGTTACAGCCAGGAGGTTTTTAAACCCAGTATTTGTTCAGTAGCTTAGGTAGGACCTCTGTGGATGGCCAGCTACTTACGGCAACGCAGGAGGTCAGTAAAGCAAAATAACTCACTTTCCCCGCTGGATTTGAAATCTGGATTGAATGCTGGATTTAGCACGGTCAGATGGGGAAAAAGGTAACAGCAATGTGTGACAGATGGTTGGAGCTGGATTGTAGAAGTGACTGCTCTTTCTAAAATTTGAGTTCCTGGAGGGGGGCCAAGGTCAATCACTAGAAGATTAAGGCACTCTGAGACACTTGGACATAATGTTGCTCTTTCAAAGTGAGTCTTTGGAACATGTGAATTTGCTATTGGTGAGTGCACAGCGAGTAAGGGGGGACCTGGTCTCTCATCGGCAGTTTGTCACAGGCTGCTGCGCTGCCAGGACCGCGCCACTGCCAGCACTCATCAAGCGTGCCAGCCAGAAATGCTGGTTGTTATTCACGTGTCAAGCCCTGCTGTAATCTCCAGTGTAAACTCGGTGCTGCTTTAGTAAAGTTGTCAGAGTGGCCGCAGATCTGGAGACTGGGTTTTAAATACTGCCTATAAAATGGGTCAGGAACAATACCTGAGCTTCCTCACTCCCCGTTTTTAAACTCAGGATGTCAGTTTTGCATCTCAAGGGACATTAAACCTTCTTAATAAAATAGGATATTGATATCCTAAAGGAGCATGTGTATTCAAACTAATTGAGCTGAAAAGTATCTTCAGGGCAACTTTTTAGGAAAAGCAAGGCAAGTGGCAAGTGCAGTTTTCCTAAAAGAGAACTTGTAAGCTATATTAACACTGAAATGACAATTAGTTCAATAAGACAGCTATCACATTTATAAGAGGACATGACTATTCATGTCTATTCCAGATAAGGCATTCTTCTGAATGACAGTTTTGTTCAGGAATGTCTCCTGACTTGTACAGAAAATCAATACAACTATAGTAAATTACACCTTAGAAGAGATTTTGTGATATAAGGTACAAAGTCAGCATTGATTTCTGTCAAAAGCTTGGGATTTCAATACTCCATAGTATTGTTTTCTGAGATAAACTTTCCAAAAGCCCTGGGGACTTATCTGTCAGGAGCAGGCTTCTCCTCGAAGGGAGGTAAGCCAAGGGTGACAGCATGGGCTCAGCAATAGCCCCATCAACAAAGGCACTCCTTGAAGGAACAGAGCAGGGCTTGTGACAATAACCAGGACCAGCCAATACTGCAGTGGTTGTTGTGCAGGCTAGGTGACAAGGGCAAATCTGTAGAGACAAGGTAGTTCTGAGGTCAAACAGGAAATTAAGTCTGTGGGTCAGGGTCCAAATCAGCAAGGCACATGGCCAGGCATAGCTCAGACAAGGACAAGAGCTGACTGCAGTCCCCAGCAAAGGTGGGGAACCCCCAGTGAGCGCTTTCCCACATTGCTCTCTTTTAACAACTCTGTTCCAAGGTCTCCTGGCTGGACCATATCAGGGCTGGAATGACTTTTTCTTGAAGATAATGGTAAACAGCTGTCTATACCTCTTGCTTGTTTACAAGCTGAGAATTAAATTTTATATTTGAAGACAATTCCTTTAGCTGCTCTTCTTCCTGTATTAATTCCTTGCCTGTTACATGTACAACAAGGAAACAACTTCCATGTAGTCTGCCATGGTCCCAGTCAGCTTTAGTGGGAAGGAGGACAGACCCAGGCAAGTGTTAAGAAGGGACTAGGGCATGAGGCTAGCCTGAGATGTGAGAGATTCAAGGGTAAGAACCTTGGGTAGGAAGTTTCAAAACAGGATAGTGAAGCAGGAGGGTGTATGTTTGTATGTCTTTTTTCCTCCCCAGCGTGGTTTAACTGGAACTTCTGCAGTCATGAACCTCATCAAACCCTGCTGCCTCTGAGATCTTGCAATCCCTTCTTCAATCCAGAGCTAATCGACTCTTTGATTTGATTGACTCTTCCTCCTCTTTGCCTCCTTTCTGTCTTCCACTCTGGGCCCCATGCTTGACTCATGCAGTACCCCTGTGCTCTCTCTCTGAATGGTCCTTTCTGCAAATTTCACTCAAAGTACACTTAAACTGTAATCCACTCTTTTGCTTAGGTTATCTCTGTCCATACTCACTCTTTTCTGTGTCTCTAGCATCCTCTTTTTAGGGATTTTCTCAGTTGACTTAGGAGTCAACTGGTACTTAATAGGGTTAAAACTGAGCTTTTGATCACTTTCCCCATGCTCTCTTTCTTTCCTTTGTTTTCCTGTAATGACGAAACTTCCTTTGTGGGGAACCCATCACAAACCAATTCCTGTTTACCATTCCTTATATTAAGTCCTCCGTATTCTAATTTGAAATGCTGTCACTAAGATAATCCACTCTGAAGAAAAAATTATCGTGGTGTTTCTCTCCTCTTTTCCTCAGGTCTCAGTCTCTGGACACCTCCTTCTTCCAAAGTAGTGGGACAGATTGTCTTTTCTTTTGTGACAAGATCTGTGTAGGTCTGTTTTGTGTTTGCTGTTTGAAAATGGTGCTTCGTCTGGTAGAGAAGTTCTTCAATAAGTCAAAAGTTGTTCATATCCCAGCTTTAAACTCTTTCAAGGAATCCAGAAATTATCTACAGGGCCAGAAATATGTGTAAACTGCGACTGAATGTTGCAAAGCTGAGTTACATTTAAAACAGCTGGGCAAAGTGCCTGTCCCAGGGAAGGTGCTGCAGACTTGCTGAACAAAGTCTGCACACTGGAGCGTGCAAAGCTCCCTCTGAGATCAGTCGAAGTTCAAAGGCAGAATATAAACCAAAGGATTTTCACCTTAAGAACGTCTCTGCCTGAAACCAGCGTATTCACTCATTCTCCTATTGATTAAATTTATTCACCTACATGCCCACATACTGTAAAACATAAAGATGTATGAGCCCTGGTGACGTGCCCAGGGTCATTTGGGTGCAATTCACAGGATTTGTGCCAGTTGTTAAGTCCCTGACACATTTATGAGATTCTTTTTAATTGTCGAGACCAAGCCAGGTTTTGGACATATCTTTTGCACCCTTTAGCATTCACCAGCTGTAATGTGTTGGGCATTTGCAACAGTGTCCTGCTAACTTCAGCTTTCAAAACTACTTGTTGCGGCTCATTCTGCAGCAATTCTTCCACAGGTGCACTCTGTATTGAGCTTCCTCTGTCCTTTACAGAACTCTTCTGTGTAGGCAGAACTGGTCACATGCCATCCTCAATGACAAATGCCCACAGTCCCACCCTAACACCATAACTGAGAGGACTTCCCTGCAATTTTCTGGTTGACAAGGAATGTCAATATATTACTAACAAGTGGTAAAGAGGAGAAGAGTGTAAAGCAACTTAATAGCAAAAGAGTGAAGAACAAGGGAAGAAACCCATCTTTGTGGGCTTATGGGAACCTGAGGAGATCAAAAGGAAGGCAGAGATGGAGAAACATATGAAAAAAAAGAATGGTGATGGAGACAGATGTCAGAATTGAGGGATAAAGATCATAAACTGGGAATGGGAGGAGGACAGGCCACTGGAAATCATTTTCTTTCAGGACCTAAGACTCAACTTCAAATGTCTAGGCCTCTGCTGTCTAACTGTGCCCCAGTTGCCTCTTATGGCTGGCCCACTTGGCAGTAACAGTGTGTTTTTTCTACCAGTTGCTTCATTTCCTTAGGGCTGGTAATCTCAGGTAGATGTGAACAGCTGTTCTAGGCTCAGGCTGAAGGTCCATCTCACTCATTATCTACTCTCTGACATATTTGGAAACTTTCCTTGTATTTGTTCACTCTTGTTACCATCCTCACAACATTTCCTAATTCCACAGTGTCCTTTCAGAGATAAGAGAACGTGAATCGCACACTTGTTTTCTCTATTCCCCCTTTTTTTCTTTCTGTTTTTCTCCATTTTAAATGCGTTTCTAGAAATTCCTTGTATTTTATTCACTGTTTTCACCCCTAGTGAGCAGTATGTTGATGTTTTCATGGAACTGTGATCAGTAGTCAAAGATCTCTCTTACAAGTGGCAGCAATCAGTGTAAAGTCCAGTATTCTAAATAGGGATGATTTTTGTGTGCAGAATTGTTTCTTTCCATATTCATCACTCTCTTCTTGTGAGCTCAAGTGAATGGATTTTAAAATGCCTGTCAAGATTAGGCGCAGCTGAAATTCATTATTTCATTATTTGTATTGCTTTAAGAGAATTTTGTATATACAGCTTTAATATTTTTTACTTCATCCTAAACGAATCAGGGGTTCTAATAGTCAGGAGCCTGATGTGTCCTTAGTGCATGTTCATTTTGATACAAATATTATTGTGTATCTCATATGACATTTTCTTCAGGGACCTGAAGAAATGACTTGCCTGACTCACCTCTGATTGTGGGAACAAAAGTGTGGGCAGTTTCATTAATTAACACTAATTGCTTTTTGTTGTTTTTTCTTTTGAGGGGCAAATGTCCATGCGACTGATCCAAGCCGTGGGCTGACCTCATGGGAATGGGCTTGTTTCACAGGAAGATCAGAATCTGCCTTCATCATGCAAAAGTTGATGGACAGGCCATGCCCAGAACAGTTTTCTGATCAATTTAAACCAGAATGGCCAAAGATGAAGGAACTTCTTGCCAAGGCTGCAGAGCCAAAAAGCTGTTTGCAGAAGATTTCTGAGTGCGTAAGGGCAGCTGTCTCATTCCGGTCTTTCTACGGCCCAGAAGAAGATGGGGTCCTTGACCACATGGTGAAGGTGACAACAAGCCTGGGCAGTCCCTTCATTGCTCTGGCATGCCGGACTGTGTGCCCAGGCAGCCCACCTTCTGTCGGCAAACGCAGGCTGGCTGTGCAGGAAATCCTTAAGAAGCAGAGAGCAGAGGAGATCCGATCCCAAGACAAGGATCACGTTAGCAGCTACGAGAAGCTCTTTCAGAACTCCAAAGTCACGGTGATCCCCAAGAAGAAGGAACGTCGAGCCAGCCTGCAGCCCATCAGCCTTGCAGTCTCTCAAGTGAACACAGTAGCCACGAGGAAAGCAAGCCTCCTGCCACTTCACCTGCTTAGACGGAGCAGCGTCAGGCCAGGATTTGTCATCCCCAAAGTCCGTGTCAGCAAGGCTCCTCCACCCACCTTCCAGCCAGAAAAGGCGAGAAGGAGGAGCAGTGCAAAGGATGACCCCTATTTGCAGATTCCCAAATGGAGATACAAGGAGCTAAAAGAGGAGCGAAGGAAGGCAGAGGAACAGGACAAGAATAGAGCACCAGAGACTCAAAAGCTGAGGCAGGTGTCTCCTGCCCGAAGCAGGACCTGATTTAAAGGCAGTTGTTTAGAAGGTTCTTGAGCTACTAGTCTTGTTATCTGAGCAAGATAACAGACTGAATGCCTTTGTTGCATGCCCACTGTTCATGGAGCTGGAATACTGAGAAATGGCCTTTAAAGTGCAGAAATACAGCAAGGGTTATGCCACAGCATGTCTGATGGTGGAGCACAAATGTATTTTGAGGTGGAAGACTTACCAAGTTTACCTGTCTGCTGTTGACAGGAAGTTCTAAGTGGTGCAGTCCACTTGTGGATTCATGTTTTGCCAGCTCCAGGTGAATGACTGAGAAACACCTTGAAAAACAGCATTTATGTGAAAGGATTATATTTTGTGTTTGTTCATTTTGTAATGGACAAAATGAAGGAGCTGTGCTTTTGACACTAGACATTCCTCCCTCTCCTTCCATATGTAGATGTATCGCAAGGTTTTATAGTAATAATGAAAAGTTTAAAACATACCAGTGTTGGTGGCAGTGAAAATCCAGGTCTACAATTGTTGTGGATATACTAAGCACTTTATTTCAATTCCAGTAAACAAAGTTTAAGGATAGGTATTAAACTGTACGGCTCCATACAGTCTGTGTGGATGCAGGTCTTAATGCATATTGTTTGCTCTGTTGAATATAAAAAGGGCTGCATATGAAGTATCTCTGCAGTTGAGGTATTCGCATCTTCTGCAGGTATAAATCAAGGGCAGGGACTGATTTCTTTGAAGCACCAGAGAAGCTGAGATAAGTTTTGAATGCCACCATCACCTAAGACTTGCCTCCCCTATTAGGTTCCCCTTTGTCCAGTATCTGTTGTCTCCTCTTTAGTCTCAGGGACTTTTTTGTCATTGCATTTAAATGTGAAATAAGGGAGATGGTGAGGCACAGGTGGGCTTTTTTCAGGTTGATATTTAAATTCCTGTTTAAAAACCCAAGCTTATTCTGAGCCTTTCCAGATTATAGACAGGACAAGAATATTATGCAGCTTGAAGAAGTTCAATTTTCCCAGGTGCTGAGTCCAGCTATACACTACGAATACGCAGTCAGAAATGCATTATCAGGCAGCTCAGGCACTAATGTGGCCAGATGTCACTGTAATCTTTGGTACTACACCTCTGGGTGCCCGGAGAGGGCAGTACCTCACCCCTCTCTCTCAACACCGGGAGAAAACCTTCCCTAGTATGTAAGTGCATCTCCAAGCTGCAGTTCCCACAGGTTGCTGCAGGTTTTTGCAGTCATGTTAAGGCTTCCTTTGGTTTTACCAACAGGCAGCCTGAGCAGCCTGCCAAACCCTGGCAAATTCTGATAAGGAAGGGCTGTAAACCTGCTGCTTGCTGAAGAAAGATTATGTTCGTAGAAGTAGAGGTCAAACACAAACAGCAAGTCATACAGCACATCTCAGTGTAAGGTTGTGCTCAGGTTTTGTGCCTGTTTGAGCTGAAATGTGCTGTGGTGTGTCCTCCTGAAGGTGTTGCTGTGCTGGAAGCCAGGCAGACCCCAGCTGCTGCTGTCACTGGCTTCTCCCTTCAATTAAAGAGAGGGGAAACTTTTCCATCCTTTACTCCCGCAGCACAAAATCTGGCTGTGGTCTCACTGAATTTGTAATGAAACTGTGCATGTCATGGGAGAAATAAATTCAGTTGATAGAAAACTAGTGCTCAGATCAGCACTGCCAGCTCGCATCTGCAGTGTCAGGGCTTGACAGAGGTTATGACAGATGTCTGAAACAAGGATTTTTACACACAGCCTGTTCTTTGTACTTCTTGCTGGAGTAGCTGTGCTGGCCAGACTGCCCTCCCAGGTCAGAGCTGGAGGAATACGCATCTGCTAATACACTTCCCCAGTCCTGTGAATATAAAGAGGATTTTAGTCTGCAGGTGCATCAGTGCTGTGCAGCTCATAGGCACCAATTTTACAGTGGCTTTGGAGTGACCAGAATATAAGCTGACCTCATTACTTTGGAGAGTAGGAAGACAATCTTTTAGCTGTCTGTGACAAAGCTATCAGGATGGAGTTCGAATTGAATTGGTTTGAATGGTTTAACTAATAATTTTTGTTTACTGCCAACCTAGCGTTTTGAAGATTAGCACTCAGATTCAGCATCTGAAAAGCAACCTGTGCTGCAGGTGAGCACTTGAATTTGCACTTTCAGTATCACTTGCAAGAGACAGACAATTGACAGGTGCTCTCAGGGATTAACATACAGTATGTTAGAATTGGGGGCTGAAAATTAAGCCCATTTTCTAATCCTTTGTACTTTACTGTGTTTATGTGTATAAATATGTGATATTTCCATTAAAAGAGGCACAAGCTGTTAAATTTATTTGGCAACCTTATTCTTCAGAGGGGTTTGGGGATGCTGCCTTTCACTTTTCAGGAGATCTAAAAGCCCATTCATTTCACCAAAGGACTTGTCAGCACCACCTGAAAGCAGTTTGGTTTCCTTGGAAGGAGTCACTTCCTGGGTTAACTTCCACTCCTTGTGAATTTTTCCATGGGAATAAAAGAAAACCACTGCATTTGTCCCCTATCGGGCTTTGTCTGACCATCTCAGTGGAGACAGAAGTCGTTGCTTTGCTGGCCTGCGGCCACATTGCTCTGCTGTAAGCATGCAGTCCCTTGGCACCCTTACGGACAGTGTGGCTCCATTTTGTGCATCTGTGTAAAGTTTTGCACTTGCTAGTTTTGGAAATGCAGGCACAGGTCTTTGTGTCTCCATTGCCTTCCTCCCCTGCTCCCTCACTGCCTCCCAGCTGTCTTCTCCTCTTCATCACTGTCCTCACCCTAAGTGCTGCACCTCTCACTCATTTTTTATTGCCTGTCTGAAGGCTGCAGTGGTCAAAGCTCCCACACAACATGCTTATTGAAACCTGTGGCAAAAGGACCATAGCAGAGGAGGAGGCATACCTGGCTCTCTTCCATCCACCTGCCCACCTTGAGTTCCTGCAGCCAAGGAGAATTTAATTTCTGCTGCGTCAGCACAAATAGAGTGGTTTGATTTGTGTTTTGTTGTGGTTTGGTGGTTTTTTTCCCCGGGAGACTCCTAACTATGAAATGCCAGGCAATACTCTCTGCACTTCAGGTTGTTCCTGATCACTCAAGCAGCACGGTTTACCTCCCAAAAAAGAGCATGCAAACCCTTGGCAGCACCTCCTGGCAGCTGGTTGAAGGGAAGGAAGAGGTGCTGCTGGAGAAGGGGGCTCCCACAGAGAGAAAAGGGACACTGATTCTTGGGGTTGAGCAAGGTTTTCTACGTGCCTTCAATACCAGGCTGTAGTCTCACACATTAGTGGAAAGGATGCTCCTGAGCATTGAGAGTGAAACTGGAGGACGGGCTGTGTCTTCCTTCACAGCCATTGCTTGCCTTAGTACACAGTGAACATGTCACCATGATGCTCACTCACCAGGAAGCTCCCAACCCAATAGGCTGACTTAATTCTGCAGTAAGAAGCAGGGATTTAATATAGTGATGGTGGAAAGTGAAAGTCCAAGCATTTCCCAACATTCTTTAAAATTATATTGTGGTCTCACCTCTGGTGAGCAATGATGTCATAAGGAAGAGACCACCATGGAAGGTTTTTCAGATGGGAACAGAGAATTACATACAATTGCCTCCTTGTGTCACTATGTATTATTCATTTGGGGTTTTTTTATGCCAATGAAAAACTGTTCCTTAGGCCTTGACAAAAATCCTCACTGGGCTTCTTCATTGAATGTGTTTTTCTTAATAGTCCTTAATTCTCATGCTGTCCTGCTGATGTATAGATATTAAGGCAGCCGGTAAAAAAACACCTTGAATAGAAAAATGGCATACAGATATGAAATATTCTCTGATGGTATTTCTTTTTTATCATCTACATTTCAGCAGGACATTTCCAAAATCTGTGACTGAAATTAGGACACAATATGTATAATATGCTGACTTGCAGATGGTCTGAACTGAAGCCTTCCCTTTTCTGTAATTCCTGCAATGCAGCATGGTTTTGTTAGGTCTGCTCATTGTGCTTGATGACTTAACACTCCACAGTTTGTTTAGACACCCCACAGCCATAGGTGGGCAACAAGCTGGAAAGGACATTTGTGTCCCTCTCCTCAGCCCATGTATTCCTGCTTGCCCCCAGCAAACCCAGCATTTTGCTGCATTAGTTTTCTGCAAAGTACTAAAGTATTCTAAATAATAATAAATATTAAATGAACATAAAGCAAATAAATTAAAAACATTAATAACATTACAGAATATTTACGCAGCAGTGACTTTGGACAGAGTTGTAAAAGAATTGATCAGAGGTTGGGGAAAATGCCATGTTGACAACCAGATAGTCAAATAAACCTGTCACCCAGCAGGCTGGCCACCAGGGACCCTCTCCAGACTGCAGAGCAACCCAGCTACCAACAGTTATGAGTTAAGATAAACACAAAGTCAAAATAACAACCAATAACAGGGAACATTATATAGGCCCTTCTCTGTGTACCTGTGCTAAAGATGTTCAAGACGGCCAGGCCTGTCCTGTAGAGAAATAAATGCTGCCTGTAGGAGCTGAAGACCAGAGGCAGGCTGCAGGGAGGTGGCAGGCTGGCTGTAGGATACACACAGAGAACACAATGAAAAACTGAAATCATCTTGTTCAGAAAAGGAGACATCAAGGAATTGATTCTGGTATGGACATACTCTTTAAATGAGTCCAAGATTGCTCCTCTCTGTTGACATGCAGGCCAAGAGGTCATTTTTTAGGCTGGGAAACACAAACCAGGGCTTCAGATATGCTGTGAGGCAAAGGCTTCCTCAGAAATAAAACTATTCAGCAGTCTAACTAGCTCACACAGGGATAGTCCTGTATCAACTCAGTTCAACTGGATACTCCTCAGGAGCTGTAAAAGTTGTCTGATAATCCTGGAGACACTTTCTCTAGAATTTACCCCCAACCCATAAGAAAAAAATGAAACAAAAGAAACCCTGCTACAAATCCCCAGGTATCATGTCCCCCAACCACCTTTTCCGCTTGCAGAAGGTCAAGGTGGGGGTTACTTCCAGGGAAAGACTGTTTGGAAAGTCCACCAAGACAGAACAAGACAGAAAAACTGTATTCAGAAACGTAGTGTTTTAAATGTTTCTGACCATAGCTCTCAAGTCATCCAAGTAAGAAAAGTATTCACAGATACCTCCAACAGTACTACAGGCCACCCCAGTATTACAAGGAAGCCTGGAGAATGCCACATGGCAAATGAGAAGGATCAACTCATCTTGCTTCGGAGAACAGGAATTTTCTTCCGTCTGGAGAATTCCTATGTACAGCTAAATATCATATTTATGGAAAACTTCATAAACTCTGGACCTTTTTTGCACTGGCTGTGGAGCTGCTGACCTCTGGGAAGCATAAATGACATCAGCCAGATCCATACTTAGACCGAGATGTGTTTTAAAATGCTAAATACACTAAATAAAGATATCCCAAACTTGGTAAACTGGATGCTCCAAATCAGATCCTTACCTATAAAATACCTGTATAATTAAATGATTTAATGATATTAAATTAAACCTTACCTATAGAACTACCTATTGGCAACATGGTCACACATATTTTTCCTTCATATGTAAAGTAATTGTTTTATATATAAGTTTACAAATTTATAAAATATAAACATATTAAAAACCCCTTACCTCCCAGTGATAATGTAGAGCACTCAAGTATGTTAATGATGACCACCTCTAAAAAAGCTAGTATTTACATGTTCTGTAAAAGGAACAAATTCAGGATACAATATGAAGGCTACAAATGGAAAACAGACCAGCTGCCTTTTCACTGAACACTGGAGCACTTGCACGTGAAGAGGAAGGGGATTATGTGAAAAATTGTACTTAATTGGATGAATAACATTATTATGCATAATAATTTTGCCTAGTCAGGTTTAAATTTGCCACTTGTCTTGGCACATTTGAATTTACAATGGTTGTGGGATGCTTTTGTGTCTATAAAACTGTGCACAGGTTTGTGGATAATTAGTGGGCCAAATGCTGCTGTTTCAGTCTGCTCTCAGGAAAACAGGAGGTTGGGAAAATGGGTTCAGGTGGTTCATTTTCCCCTTCCCATTGCAGCAGTTTCCTCTACTTGGCCCAAGCCCTTCCTCCCAAACAGATGAAAAATAAACAGGAACCCTCAAGAGGCAGATGTGCAGAATCCATATTCACAGGTGCCATCCTGGATGCATTCAGGGATTTCTCATAAGACACTGATCATGCAGCGAGCTCCTTTAAATGTGGATCAAGAAAGGGGCACAGGAATTGCTTCAACATCTCTGCTCCGTGTGTGTGCACATGCACGTGTGTGCCCATGGTATTTTTACTCTTGGTGCCATAGTAACTGAAGTCAGCTCAGTGCAGCTTTAACCACCAAAGCTGCTTTCTGAATCTCTATACACAGCTTTCTGCTGACAAAGGTGATAAAATATTTACTTTCCAACCACATCCGGCAGCGGGAGTTAAGGTTTACTTGTGTTTGCTGCCACTATACTGAAGCTTCTTGCAGAAGCCAGTAGTGTGGAGATGTTCTGCATTATCATGTGAGAGCGTTACTAGGAGACAAATCAATAAGAAAGTGGGGAATTTAAGTAATGGCCCCACTAAAATTCTGTTCCAAAACAAGGTGAAGTAGTGTTTCAAAAAATATGTACAAACATAGTTGTACTGAAAGCAGACATGCTGCCTTGTAAGTTTGGCTGCTTTCCCAGGGAAGTGTAGTCGAATAGTTGCCACGCAGCATTTACCCAGCTTCTGTGGAAGGGAAATGTGGCCTTTGACCACCCGGTATCCTTTCCAAAAACTGCAGTCACAGCCTCCCGAAGTGCATCCGTGTGAGTGAAATAAAACATTTGTTTGGTGAGCAATAGAACTGAAGAGACCAGCCATATTACATTAATTTTTCTTCGTTTTCCTCACAAAAATTTGTTTAGCAAACTCAAATTTAACTAATTCACTCAGTTAAAAACATTCTTTGTGGATGTTTTGCATGATCAATTTTTCACTTGTGATTTTTGAAAAACGTGAGTTTTATTCTTTGCATGATTGACTACATTATGCCTTTTTTTTTGTTCACGGGTACAATGAGTGGTGTTTGCCTGTGGTTTCCCAGCCCGTACAAGGCGACCTCCAGTAAGAGCCTGTTTAGGCTTATATAGGGTTTCCTATACCTGCCCTCCTAAGAGTCCGTGCCTGTTCTTTGCTAGAAGAAACTGTCAGCTGCTGCGTGGCTGATCCTCAAAAACCAATCTTTGCTGTGTGACAGCAGCTGTTTTGGTCACGGTGACTGATGGGCACTAGTTTTGGTTGTATGCTCAAACTGGGCTCTCCACATTCCTGGATAATCACTTGCCCAACAATTTGCCTGTTTATGAGCCTTAAATATCCTGAACTGTCTTAGGGTTTCCCTGACTGACTAAGCTACTGTGCTTAGTGAGAAAGCTGAGGGAAAAGTGCTGTATGTCAGCTGTCCAAAGAGGAAATAGCCAGATATCCTGGCATGGTCTGTTCTGTGTTTGAAAACAAAACCAGAAAAACCAGTTGAGCTTGTTTAACTGAAAATTAAGCTGAACAAATGTGCACAAACTCTCTTGGGTTGGTTTTAATCAGGCTAATATTCACTTCACTTAATCAATCAGAACCAGTTTGAGATTAAAGCAATATAAATTATTTACCCTGAAATCAGTTTCCACACAGAAAACTGTGTCAGCTTAACTAAATTGTTTCCAGTGAAGAGGGCTGCCTTTCCATATCCTTGACCTGGGGGAAGGCTTGGACCTGGGCTTTCTTCTGACCTGAGCTAGTTTCCTTGCAGCTTTTGGTTTTTTCCAGTAAGGTGCTTGTTTCTCTCTCCAGCTGCTCACTGATGAGCTCTCTCACAGACAGCAGAGTCAATGGCTTCTCCTGGCGCAGTTTAGTGCCTCTTGCTCACCTTTGGCTAACTACCAGTCTCACAACTGCCACGGACCCTTCCCTTCATGCCATCTCCAGCACCACGCTGTAGCTTTGCTCTGACATTGGGATTTGGGACACTCTAAATGCCTGCATGCAGTGCTGGGTAAGAACCGCATTGTCACCGTCCTCTGCAGAGAACTGCTCTCTTTCCATCAAGAAAAACACTGGCCTAATCTTTAATTCAAGGCTGTCTTTTGAGGATCACAGCCCCAGATCAGGAACAAAGTGAGCCTGACAACAGTCACAGGCAGAAGATGAAATATTAATCCATACTTTTCGTGACATCCAGACTGGATTATAGTAATTCCCTGTCTGCAGGTCTCCCAAGGTCGCCTCCTACAAAACACAACTTGTACAGAAGCCAGCCATGGGATTTAACCATGTACTGCAGACAAACAGCTCACCTTCCAGACTCTAAGCTTGGGGCTTGTCTGGAGACCTCTGTTCCTTCTTTATCTCCAGGTATGCTCTTCAATTGCCAGGTGTAGATACCATTCATAACTGTAGCCATTTTTAGTCACTAAAAAAAAAATCCCAGCTTCAGGATGTGTGACAGAAAAAAAGTGCATAAAATCTATAAATATGGTAGGAAAGTCTAAAAATATGGTACACAACCTCTGGCTCTTTCCCTCCTAAGCCCATTATCCCAGGACACAGGACATATATTATACTGGTCACTCTTCTTCTAGAGGATTGAATCACATTTCCTCAGGGCTTGAAAAAGCAACAAAATGAGGCCATGTGAAGAGCTGAGTGTTGTACACCAGTCAACTCAGATATGACTAAAGTAAAGAGAATGTGAGGTTGAATGAGAGAAAGAAAACTACCACCACAAGAGGATATGGCTAAAGAAAACACCGAGGGGAGAAAACAGGTTAAAGCCAACATCACCATCTGGATATTTCCCGAAGTATCAAAGCTGCAGCTGTTCCTGTGTTGAACCTAGTGCAGGGCTTGTTCCAGCCAGACTTGCTTACCTCCTATGTGCCTCAGTTTCCCCATTAATTAAAGAGAAATATTTTTCAAAATCCCAAGTAAATTCATAAGGTCAGCTCTTGGTTATTAGGTAATGAGGGAAAAGGACGGATGGAAAAATCCATAGAAACAAAACCACATAATGAAAACTATGTCAGTCAAGCAAACAGAGCACATGACATCTATTGGCTTTGGAAAACCACATAAAGCTCTTTACAGATGGTAGAGACAGTTTGGAGAGCAGGGGCCAGAGTGGAGCCTGAGGTGGTCCCAGTAGCAGCCCTCAGATGTCAAATGATGGTTAGGCCAGACACACCCAGAAAGTAGATCATGTGCTGCTCATGGCTGGAGAGTGGTTGAACCCACACAGCTTCTGGAGACAAGGAAGGGCAAGAGTGCTTATGCATTCTCTACAGTACAGATATATAATATCAAAGGTATCCTTCTTCAAAACCCATGGGGGGAAAAAACTGTATACTTCCCTCTGAATAACAGGAAACTGATAGTATCTTCAGTTTGTTTTTCCCACTAAGTGATCTCCTTAGGTAAATGAGTATTTGCTGTATAGCAAAAAGTACACTGAAAGCTTTGTCTGGAAATACAAGACTAAAAAAGTTTTGCATTATACACCACCACCATGCCCTACTTTTCTGAAGAGTTCCAGCCTTTGAAGATTCCAGTGGGCTATTTAACAGATTTATGAAGTTATGAAAGCAAAAGTCAGGTCTGTGCTGTATAAATGCCATTAAATCCCAGTGTTGCCATTTCCCATTAGCTGGGCTCTTCTGAAAGCCTTGTGCAAGCCAAGAAGACACATCAGAGGATGACACTTAAAAGGAATTAAATGAAGTCAGGGCAGGGAAAAAGAGGAGGGAGAGGCAGCAGCAGTAACCCAGTAAGTCAAACAAAGTCAAGATCTAATTTAACAGTGATCATCCCCCACCAGTTATTTAAAAATCAACATCTCCTATGGACATGAGTCTTCTTACAGAATTGTGCACTTTTACCCACCTGAAATAGCCTTTGGATTCCTAGACTCAGGGAAGAGTGAAGACACCCTTGGGGCCTGAAGATCTCACCCCGTGCCAGAGCGAATGTGCTGGTCATGTCACAATTACCAAAACCAACCCAACCCTGTGATAATTAAGCTTATGAAATGAGTGCAAGGTGCCTTAAGTATGCATTAATGAAAGTTTTAAGAGAAGCAGGCATTTCACTACTTCTAGTTGGGGCAAGGCTGCTTTTTAAATAGGCTGTGCAGTTTTCAAGCATCAGCTTTGTCTCAGTTCCTTTCAACTTGTCCAGAAATGTAGTTGAGACTGCTGATGTTCGGATGGGATTGTAAAACCTTTCTAGGCACCAAGAGAGAGTCACGAGTGAGCATGAAGCAGGTGGTGATAAACTGGGCTCTGAGGATGATCCAGTCAGCTAAGCTCAAGTGCTGACACAGGCTGGAGGAAACACAGCACTTTATCATCTGATTTATACAAAGTTACTGAACTAAATAGAAAAATTAATACTGTGGTCAGTACAGGAGTCAGTCATCTTATTTTGATACGAACTTGCATGCATTTTACCCCGCTTTCAGCTTCAGTTTTAATGATGTTGTCATTCGCTAACTTTGGGCTTCGGAGCCAACAATGCTATTAAGATGCATGAAGAGTACTTTTTTTTCTTTAAAACTAGTTTTTAGGCAGTCAGAAAAGCTGTACATCATTGCACTGGTTACACTGCTCACATTTCCAAGGTAGCATCAAGAAAACTGTAGTGGTGGGAAGGAGTTTAAGTAGGAATTCTTGAGCATCAGACTACATCCATACCTCCACAGCAAAGTCTATACCTGAGAAATTATTTGGGAGCCACTCATACCTTTCCTAGGATTCCTTGCCAAGTGTTTCCGCTAATTTCAATATATACATCTTTCCTTTGACAAAATATCTACTGAGTCGGGCAGTGAATGCTGGGATGCTGGCAGAGCATGTAGCTATTTAAGGGCTTTTTCACATCTGTTTTCACAGGCAAACCCTATTAAATTGTAACAATAAACCACATGGATTTAACTGGTAAGCAATCAATTTCCATGAAAGATAAAAGCTTTCACTGAAATGGGCTAGAAATCCAAATCCCTTAAAATCCGAGTCCGCATTCTAAACACCATGCTCTAGGCATTGCTGTAAACACTGCTTATTGAGGGACTCAGTTTGTGCTTTTCTTAGGTTACTCAAAAGCATCACCAGCAGACGCAGTCACATGTGGTGTGTAACCCCACGTATTTTATGTCTGGTACAAACTCAAAACATATTCCGTGGTCCAGAACAAAACATTCTTTTTGGCCCCTCTCCCGTCAGCTGCTCACCAGCAACAAGCCTTCCCGGGCTCTCCTAAAGAGTAGTGCCTGATGGCTGGATGCCACTGGTCACCACAAATGCTGGGGCTCCCTGAGCTGTCTGACCCCCGAAGACTGTGCAAGGCAGTGTCCTGAGAAGTGGCCCTGGCAGTGGCTGGCCCTCCAAATTCCTACATCAGTGACACTGATGTAACACTGTAAACCTCAGAAACCCTCACCAAGGAAGGGTACAGAGATCATATTCTGGTCTTCCATGTAGGCCCCTGGCTAAGACCCAAGGCTGTGCACTGCATCATCCATAGAACTGACTGGGAGAGAACAACACCAAGAGACTCATCTCTAATACGAAAAGATATTGAGAACACTCAAAACCACTGCTACTTTATAACATCTTTTAGGCTTTGTTGTTGCTCCAAGGCAGCCTCGAAAAGCCTTGTCTTTGAGTAACTAATTGTTTTTTTCCCTGATGTGCAATGTCTGTCATGCCTAGATTCTCCCAACTTAGCTGACTCCAGGGGAAATTTCTGAGCAGAGCCATTTTGGTTTTACCATTTCTCTCCTTGCTGAGAGGTTCCCATCTGGGATGTTGGCAACAGCAAATGCCCAGCTAGGTGCTCATGAGTGTATTACTCACGCATGTCCCAGTTGTCGTGTCCAAAACATACATGCTCATGATTTGCTTACCCTGAGTGCCTTAGACAAAGTGATCATCCACAATCATGTGAGCTGCATTCACTCCTTTTAAGAATTGCACCTTCCTTAAGAGATCTCATTTCTGCTCCTTCCAGCCCCAAGTTCAACACTTCCAAGGCATTTCTAAGAAGCAGAAATGTAGCATTGCCCTCTCAAAATATCAAGGTTAGAACAGCCCAGCTGCCGCAGCACCACAACATTATTTTTTTGTTAATGTCTTCCCCAAATTCTGCTTGTCTGCCAAACCATCCCTCAGTGAATCTCCAGGAAATGCCTGCCCAACTCTCACATTCAGTGGCAGTTTTAGGGAGTGAAAAGATGTGAGTTCAGCTTGACGTCTCTCCCTGGGGATGGTCTCCCAGCCTCTGCTTTCAGTCACCTCCCCACACCTGGATGAGTTTTTACCTCTAAGCAGTCTAGCCCACCACAAAACAGTACCAGTTGCTACACCAAATTTAACCTGTGGCTTTGCAAGGCACATACAGGAGCCAGGCAGGATAGGTTGTCCTTGAGACTGGCAGCATTGGAAAGTGAGATGCCAATAGATGACACAGGCCTATGTGTTAGACACTGCTGCCTCTGAGCGACTCCAGGTCCAATAGGTTTTGCTTACAAGTGAAGTCCCTCCTCCTCCCCTTTAGCTGGAGGTTTTGCAGAATCTTTCTCCGTCTCTCTTTCTTTCCTCCCTTGTTGTGCCTGATGGGAAGGGCTGTGGAGCCAGAAAAAGTCTCACCCAAATCTTCATTGATCATGTTGAAGTAAGGCTCCAGCCAACTCCAGCAGATGCGATCAGCAAGCTGTAAAGGGATTGAAGATTTCTTCTTAAGAAGCATTCCTGTTAAGTTTTCAGAATAAAAACAACTTCACCTCTTCTTTTACACTTGAAGAGTTTCTGCTGCACAACTGATGAAAGGCAGCTTCTGTTCTACTGTTATTAACGCCAGCAAATATGGCTGAAAATACACAGGGCTCATATTCATTCCTTGTAGCTTATATTCCCTATTAGAACTATAATGCTATCAAAGTAATGTTCTCCATTTACATCAGCTCTAGCATTTTACCTTGAGTACAAATGCTAAGCTATCAAAATGCAGTGATCATAATGAACACAAAGGTGCCATCTTTATTTAGACACCTTTCAGAGTAGTAGTGCCGGGTCACTAATGCTGTTTAGAATTGCTTCTCAGGGTAATTGGTGTATCTCTTCTTCCTGAAGTGCTGTGCTTTAATCTTTCCACTCAATAATCTCAGCCACAGAAATATTTGTATTTTCAGAACATAAAGGACTATAAATCAAGAGTGAAGTTTCTGCTTGAATCTGACTATTGAAAGCATTTCAATAGCATCTGCAGGCTGAGCAGACATCTTGCCAATTGCTTTGCAGTCTTGCTTTATTATAGGCAAAGCAACAGATAAGTAAAGGAGAAACTGCAGACCAGTAACCCTGGGACTGCTTTTGTAAAGAAGCAAAATATATATTTTTAAAATATATATGTTTATTTATAATGTTTATATCATATCTCAAGAAAAGGGCTGTCATAGGGCTCATGTTTGTTTCTGCTGAATAAGGAGCATTTATTAGGAACTGCAAAAATACCATATTTTTCCCCCCGTTATTAAAATCAAGTTTATAATTATACAACATGAATATGTTGACATGTACATGTACATCTGTGTGTTACAACAGTTATTTTTCCTCCCCTTCCTATCTAGTAAGCTAATTTACTCTGAAGCATTTTTTCCAATTGTTTTCAAAATAATTCATGTTTTCACTCAAATCATCTTTTCTTCTAAACTTTCTGTTCCAGAAAGGAGCACTGGACAGACAGATGCTCCTTCTTCCAAGGAGCGTTGTTGAATTCCAATCTCCTATTTTTGAAATCATGGGTCTTGCACAACGACAGGCCAGGGTCATATTTTGCATGACAAATTTCATTTCACTCTCTGAAGCCAGGGCTTTAAGCCATTTGTCAGCAAAAAAACCCATAAATCAATGGTTAAAAAGTGGCTTAGCAGCAACCAAGCTGCATAACTGAAGATGAGACTCAACTATCTAATACCAGCATTTCTGTGCAAAGCTCCACAAATACAACTCACATAAAGGAAAGTATTTGCCTGCAAGTGTACTTCTCCACCATTTTTCAGATTGATAGGCTTTACAGTGTTTGAGAAGAGAGACATTTGGAGGTCCCTATCTACCTCATGGTTTGACATTCCAATGCTGAAAAATAAATCTGAACTTACCTTAATTCCTTGGACAGTATCACTGAAGTTAATAGAACTCTAAACGCAAAGTAGAAATCATTTGAAAGATTGGTGGCCTGCGGGGGATGGAAAACAACCTGCCTTGAAGGACGTACACTTGTAGGAATCCTAAATCTCCCAGGAGAGATCTCCCAGGAGAGATCTGCTTAGATGATACTGGTAAAATTTTCCGTACTATTTAATGTATAGATTCTGCCTTTTAAGATTCTGTCTTGTAACCTGCACCCACTGAACAAAGTCATTCCTGTTGTGAAGGACCATCCATTATAGAGTGACACAGGCTGCACTCCATGACAGCCAGGCACCAAACTGGGTGCGTAAACAAATCAAAGGTATGACCCTGGGGGAAAGGAATGAGTCATTATAATAGGCCAATCACACTCTACACCTTCTATAAGTATTTACCTTAGCAAAAATTGGCTGATGGTGAACCAACCATCAGAATGCAAAGCAGAGCTCTTGTCCTATGAAGTTTGCAGTGTGTATGTTGTAGGAGCTCTTTCGTGCAGTGGAAAGCAAGGCTGAGTGTTTAAGCAACATCCTCATAATAAGCTCAGTTGAAATGCTTATTTAAGGCTTCAGCCTTTCACTCCAAACCCCTCCAGCTGTCACAATTGTCACATCAGCAGCGGGCTAATGTTTATTATGTTCTGGGTAATAAATCAGGCCCTAAAAGAGAATTCTTGAATTTGCTATTCATTATCTTTTATCCAGAGGGAAGGAATTAGGTAAGGAATTAGCTTCTAATGGGAGCCTTTTTACTAGCAACTCAGATGTAACACACTGAAAAGCTAGCTGCAAAAAGGATATGTGTTCACCCAAACTCTATGTTCTAAAGTATCTGATCTGCCATTGCTTAGCATCTCTGGAGTAAATAAAATCCGACATCTTAGTTTTTAAAATTGACTTTTCTCTCTCTTTGTAGGTACTCATGCACATGAATATTAATTAGGTCTCAGTTCAACTAGAATAAGTCTCAGTTCCACTAGAATAAGTCTCAGTTCCACATCCTGCACACAAACATACCTAGTGCTGCCTTTTGCAGCAAAGAGAGATAATATATATTTCTTTTTACTAACCCTTGTAGGTTAGAAGAACCAGAATTTTATTAAAGTTTGCATTTGCAAATTTTACTCATTCAAAGGCCTCTCCCATGCACAAAGATTCAAAGACATGCAGATTTACAAATCATTGTCCTTGCAGTATGTAATTAGGCAGTGGAAATTGAGGTCACTGAGCAGCATAAGAAATGGTCAGTATACAGTTCTAAAATGATATGATAGCTCTGTTTCTTTACTCTCATCATGTTCTAACAAGTTTTACAGAGCACAACTAAATCCACTTCTATGCTGATCCATTTACTATTCTATTTTTAATACTTAATGGTTACTGCTCTAATCACAGCTCCTGTTCACTGCAGATTTAAATAGATCAAAAATTAAAATGAAGAGGGCAACATTCCACCAGCCCCCACTGCAGAGTGAGATACATCACTTGAAAAATTAAATAAAGCTTAAGATGAGGTGTACATAACTTTAGAAATAAGGCTGCTTTTATTAATTTTTTTAAATAACAAGCAAAGTTTTCAGTCAAATACAGTAGGCTCACAAGTAAGCACAAAACAAGGAGAAAGGTGATGCCTCTCTTCCTTCAGACCCAGACACTGGCATGCTGGTGCAATTTTACTCAGGAAGGCATTGAAGATACCCATGGTTTCATTATGTCTGAAACATAGCAAGGTATTTGTTATGTCAGCTGCTACCAGCGTGCAGAGATGCAGAGATTAGTGGCTAACTTTTGCCTTTCATTTTAACTAAATCCACTGTTCTATATTTCAAGAGCCCTTTCTGCTTTAAGAAGGAAGCCAAGTTAGTTGCTGAGCTCTCCAGTGAACTCGCTGCTCTGTGCAAGAAAGCAATGTCACTATTCACCTTAACGAGGTATCAGATACTTATTGACACCTGAGACTGCCTACTACGAACGGCTTCTAAGAAGGCGTTTTACACACCTTCATAACCTGATGCTTATTTCTGAGCCAGAAAGGATAAAAAACTTTTTGCTGAACCAGCTTTAGTCTTGTCAACGTGAGAATATACCGAAGGTAACGTGACGTGTCCTTACTGACGTAGAGAGCGAGCCCACGTCTCTTTAACAGCTGACCAATTTTTATAATCCTTAAAATCAGTGTGGATTACTAATGCTTTTCTTTTTCTAAAGCTATAGGTGACCTACAGAATGCCAGACACTCAAGTTTTCTAAAAACACCTCCAATGTAAGTTGGACAGCAGAGATTATATTACAGGGCTTCTTTCAAGGTCACTTGCAAGATCTATGCTTATCACGGCTTTAGTATCTGCATTTCCGTTTTGTCACCAGCAGCATTGGGAGTGTGTTTTACAAAAAAATCACCGGCATCCATGCATGCCCGTCAGCTCCAAACAGTAATAAATTACATTCTCAGAAAAACGTATCATATTCTCACCTCAGATCGGCATTCTAAAGTGAAGGGAAATAGTCTTTGCAACAGAAATTACTTTGTTCATGGGGAGTTTTGTCAAATACAATGCATTCCACCTCGACTCTCTGGCTTTCTATCTAAATACTAGTACTTCCATTTCATGAAAAGATTCAAAACCCAGTCTATACTAGATGCAGTATCTTTTCTGATGGGAGATGAGAAAAACCAAAAAACGCACATTCTTGAAGGAGACCCAAGAACACAGCAACAAGCAAAATACAAACCTCCACCTTCCTAAGAAATCACCTTTACTACTTTATATAATACAATCACGTACAGCGCTTACCAAAGGTTATGGCTACAATGCAGATTTACTTTACCCATCTGTTGAAGAAATCTGAAGATTTACTGCTATAGACTTGACTCAGTTTCTTCTCATCGAGGCTCCTCCAGTCACTATGATCTACATCCCTCTGCATCCTTACAGAGCAGATGTTAGCTGTAACCAGTTATATTTGTATCTTTATCTTGTGAGGGAAGAGGTTTGTGTGCAAAGAATTTAAACTAAAACAGAGATTTGTCTTAATTCGTTACATCATTGCAGCAACATCTCCTCCTGTTGTAAGAGTAACTGTACCCATTCTGACATCCCCCATTTTCTAAAATGCAATTATGTGTATTAATCCAATAGTATAAGGCATTACCCTGGACTTAAAGCTCTTTTTAAGCTTAATATACCCAAATCTGAAGGGGACATAAGAAGTAGCTTATAAAGCCCACACCTCCCTCCTCCATGAAAATAGACAGTATTCAGAATAAAGTTATTCCAAAGGGATAAAAATGTATGTCCACTCATTCCCTTCACCTTTGTATGAAAGACTGCTGTATTTTCATTAAACAGCCAAGAACACATAACAACGCTACCACAGATAAAAGTACAAGATTTCTGTTTCAAGACATCCTGTGACAAAAAAGTAAAGCATACTGCTGACATTGGAAGTAAATTTAATTTCTAATTACTCATAACATTTACAATATGGCTGAAAGCAAGGCTATTGAACTTCGAATAACTACAGACAACTCAATCAACAGCATGCCAGACATCATGAACATGTATTTTCCAAAAATTTTAATGAAAGAAGACATCTTTTGAACAATCTAGAATGAAAAGGAGGCTCAGGGGAGACTCTATCGCTCTCTACAATGACCTTAAAGGAGGTTGTAGCCAGGTGGAAGCCAGTCTCTTCTCCTAAGTAACAAGTGAGAGGATAAGAAGAAACGGCCTCAAGTTGTGCCACTGGAGGTTTAGATTGGATATGAAGAAAAATTTCTTCACGAAAAGCGTTGTCAAGCATTGAAACAGGCTGCCCAGGGAAGTGGTGGGGTCACCAATCTTGGAGATATTTAAGATGTATGGGTGCAGCACTTGGGGACACGGTTTAGTGGTGGACTTTGCAGTACTGGCTTAATGGTTAGACTCGATTACCTTAGCGGTCTTTTCCAACCTAAACAATTCTATGATTATGTGATTGCAGTCTAAGGATGTAACACTGCAATAGTCCTGAAACAGTAAATCCATCATATCTCCACTGTATCAATAAATTTGTTGCATTATATACAACTACACATTTAGTAAATACAGGATGCCCAAAGTATCAGAAAGCTTCCAGTCACACTGCAGCACTTTCTCCGAATTCTTCTGGGAATCACTTGTGTTACGGCATGTGTTATGTAATGTTGAGTGCAGCGTTATGAAAAGCTTGCCACCTCTTCGGATTACACCACCTTCTTTTTCTGAAAGACGATGAGATCTTGAAAAAGCAATAGGAAATGTTAAATTTAATTTCCTTTACCATATTGATTTATTACAAGGGTTAGATTCTATAGTTTTGCAAAGATTGAGCTACCATCTCCAATTTCATAGTGGAAAACAGCATCTCTCATCCTAGCTGGTGGCATCTACTTTTTATTTTACAAGAAAATGGACTATTCAAAACAGCTCATCCACTGTGCCCATAAAATGTCATAATAAATTTCACTATCTATAAAATGTTGATTAGTCGTGCAGCAGTCTGTAATAAAATCCCATAAATCCCAAAAAGCTGCACCCTGCTGATTTTACATTGTACTTAAGAGAAAAAAAGAGCCCAATACACAACTTCATGCTTTATTGTTGCATTATTGCCACATTGACAATTACAGAAAATTTATTTTGCTGTAATTTCAAGTTAACATCTGAACATCTCCTGTGCTTATATGTCATTGTAACAGATTTTAAAAGTATCAATAACCATCAGTAGGAAATCCAGTTCACCAGTTATGATTCTTTATTTCAAGCAAGGTAATGCTTTGGTAAGGACACCAATGTATAAACATGAAAACGTCTCAACAATATATAATAGGCTTTCATACAGAGACGTATTTCTAACCATATAGGAACTCCTGCACTCTAAAAGCCACTAAAGCTATCTTAAGAGCCATACTCCATTGTACAAGCTTACTGACCTAAGTAATCAAAGACAAAATTCAGGTATTGTCTATGTATGCTGTATATATTGCATTAACAACCAGGAGCAGTAGTTTGTAATTCAAAAGCATCCATGTTCCTAACTTTTAGTATTACAGCGGAAATGTGCTGTTGCTTTCCAAAGCATTTCTACCGCCCATTAAAAGACATGGAGCAGAGGTACCCAGCCCCATCTAATCCTGTGCTTCTGCACTGAGGTTCAGTTTTCCACTGCAGTCGGTGGAGCCAAGAGTGATCCAGCTCATCTTGAAAGACACTTTCCTTTGGTCAACAATGCCATATGTAAACTCTACCGACTGTCTGGGTGCATCACCACCGACTACAGCCGAGGTCTAGACACTACTGCAGATGTAGGCACAGCACGAGGGAGAGCTGAACCCCACCCAGCCCCCTCTCAAGGCAGCAGGTACCAGCATCAAGTGACTGCGATGATCTGCTCCACTGCTGATGCAGGTCACTGACAGCTCCTGGCTGCACCATCAACCACTTCCTGTCTTGAATCTGCAAACATTCCTGCCAGCAAATTATCTCGTGTAGATATTCCACAAGGCTCAACAAATGCTACCCTTATGAATGAATTACTCATGTGTGAATCACTTGTACACTCATAAGCAGCTACAACCAAGGCCTCTGCTGCACCAACATCAGAAACAGAGAGCATATTTTAAAAATTATGCATATTCTAATACAGAACTATTCTTATAAACAACATTCATTCCTTAAGGCAAGTACGGTTATCTAATTAAACTGAAATTCAGGACTGCATATACAGATTGTACATCCTTCCTCGGGTGTAGAATAAATATATCCATGCATGTAATTTGCAAAACATCATTTCCATTTCAAGCTTATGAAGAGATGGAAATGTCAGGTCCCTCTCACCCACATGAAGTGAGTTATTCCACTTTTGAAATGGTCCATATTTCCCATTATTTCATTGTTGTTGGTTTGAATCACCTGTTCAGGAAATAATGATTTAATCTGCAGAAATTTTTAAGAATAATGGTTTTTTAAACTCTCCTTGCAGGTTTTATATACTATGTGATTTTAAACATAAATAAACTAGTAAAGCCCCAAGTGATCCCAAACTTTCACCCATTTGCCAGGTAATGCTTGCAGCACTAGCTCCCACTTCTTTAACATCATTAGAAATTTTATAAACCTGAGGGGTACTAAAGGCTGTATGGTATTTTCAGTTAAAAACAGAAGGACACTTTAAAAACATAGGCAGACTGTTAAAAAAAAAATTTCTTTTTTTTTTACAGAGATGAGTTACAGCAGGAAAATGATAGAGCAACGTGATTTTGAACTGAGTAATCAAAAGATTTAATTATGTGGCCAAAACTAAAACAATTGTTCTATTTGAAAAATAACTTTTTTTTAATCCCTCATATCACAACTGTCCTTCACAGTAAGATGTCTAGGAAAAAATATGATGTGCAACAGAGGTTGTGTCATAAACATATTTGCTAATGGTATCTCTTAATTTCAAAAGGTGATCTCAAATTCTAACTTAAAAAAGTAAAGAGATTTTTCACCAATATACTTTAAGTTCAATTCCAGAGGGTCCTGAGCTCCTTCAACTTGTTACTGGAATTGAGAACTCATCACCTCAAAAATACAGCGAAACCCATGAGATCAGAGACTGGTTGCCTACAGCAGCAGTGTTCTTGTAACTCTGGTTTCTCTCTCCTCTTCATACCCACAGACCTCCAAAGGGAAAGACCACAGCCAGACTGTGCAAGTGCAAATGGGTGTAAAGAAGATTCAGCTGGATCTCTGCCCACTTGAGAAGGTTTGGGGGCCCTTTTATCATCTTCCTAGTTGAATTCAGAGGGCACAGTTACACAGAGGGTGTACCATTGCAGGATACTGAACACTACAATGGTTCTACATAATCCAGACAACCACCGATTTCTGTTCAATACACACAACAAACAGTAAAGGTACCAGGACCAAAGGGCTATTCTTCTCTACTGGCTTATCATAAAACTACATTAACTATCTGCTGTTGTGATGCCACAACTAAAAGTACAAGTTATAAGCTCATTAATCATATTATTCATACTGAAGTTTTTATCTTGGCAATAAGAAAATATAAAAAAGCACCCCTGATCAGCAAATACTTAATAGAGAATTTTTCATCTGGGATAACAACTGAACAATGTCTTCATTCGTATTAATCCTTGACAATCAAAGGAAAAGAAACAGATTGTTATTTTAGAGGTCAATTTTACTGATTTGACAGTGTGAATCCTAAAGGGTTTTTATCTTCTCTTGGAAACTTATTCACTGACAGCAGTTTGGCTAAGATCTTGATGGACAGCTCATTTGCGAGGCTGATGGATGTGCTGTTTGACATGTTGTGGGTGAGGGAGCTTTTCCACAGAAGGATGTGGTTTCTGATGAGCCACCTGAGCCGCAGCTGGAGGGAAGTCCTTATCGCCCTGTTTAAAGAACACAGCAGGAAAAATTCAGGAAATCTTAAAAGTGTACTTTCCAGTTCAAATTGATCTAAGGTTTTAAAAATGTGAAAAGCATGTTACTCTGAATTGCCCCTGTACATATCCTACCACTCCAATTTTTTTGTCAACTTCAAAATTTCTCTTTCACAAGTCTCACTTGTTCCAGTTACACACACCATCCAAACATACAGTATCTTAATGTGACCCAAGGAAAAAAAAACCCAAGCACTCCTCTCTTCAGACCTGTTTGGTTTTCACAAAGCCACTAAAAAAGAGGAGACTATTCTAAAAATAAGGCAGTATGAAAAACTACCTGTACAAGAAAACCTACTGTAGGAATCACAGAATCATAGAATGGCCTGGGTTGGAAGTGACTTTAAAGATCATCTACTTCCAAATCCCTTGCCATTGGCAGGGACACCTTCCACTAGACCAGGTTGCTCCAATCCAGCCTCGAACATTTCCAGGGATGGGGCATCCACAACTTCTCTGGGCAATCTCTGCCAGTGCCACACCACTTCACAGTAAAGAATTCTTCCTGGTAACTAATCTAAACCTATTCTCTTTCGGTTTGAATCCATTCTCCCATGTCCTGTCACTATATACTCTTTTAAATAGACAGCTCCATCTTTCTTGTAGGCTCCCTTCAGGTACTGGAAGGCTGCAATTAGGTCACCCCAAAGCCTTCTCTTTTGCAGGCTGAGCAACGCCAATTCTGTAGGAAGAAAGGCAGGATCTAAAACTACTGGTGAGTAGTATCTTAGGGGTGGCTGGCTTTTAAGTTTAACATGCTCTTTTAACCAGGTCTGCTAGCGTTAGCTCTCACGTGCTGCTGATGGGCAGCCTCATTTCAGGTGTAACATGTCATGTACTTACCGCTGTCATTTCTAGGGTCAGTCCCATGAGGCTTTCAAAAAGCAACGGGAAACAAATACTATCAGTGCTCAGCGACATTGGGAGAATAGCACCACAATTTCTCTCTTTAGAAACCACAACAAACATATCATAAGCCAGGAACTCCCTGCATCCCATCAGCTCACGGGGCAACTGCATTACACAAGGCTATTTTGTACAAAGCTGATGTCTCAGAGGGCCTGTTTCACACTTGACACTATTTCAATCTCCTCCAGATTCTTCTTTCCATTCTAATTTGGTTTTGGGTGTTTTTTATATCACTGGGTTAACTTATTACATTCCTTTTTTTCTTTTTTTCTCTACTCCAAGTTGCTTCCAATTTTCAAAGATCTCCTCAGACTTGACATTTTCTGCATTCTCTCCCTAATGCTGCTAAGTGTCCATTCCTTATGGGCTAAGGAAACGGCATCAGCTCGCTCTTTCCACCTACAGGATCTGAGACAACCACATTACACAGCCCAGTGATGTAAGGCCGTCATGATAAAGGTAACCATCAGCCATGATAAAACCCCATCACAACACACAAGGCACAAATTACTGATCATATAATTAATGACTAGTTAATACTAATGATTTAGCTTATGGATATCTAGGTCCTGCCTAGTGTTAAAATCTAGGAAGTAACACCTTGAATCCCCAAGTACCTCAAGACACAAAGGGCAGCTGAAACACATCTTCAAACATGTATCCATACAGACAGGAGTGTTCCTCCTCATCACAGATCAAGCTATAGCAGCACATTTAACATGCAACTGCTTCCGAAGGAAATTAATGCAGTAATAACTAGCTTAGATATAAAAAGATGATCCAATAAACTTAAAGTGCTAAAATTCAAAGTAAAACGGTGGAAGTAATTTCAATAAATAATTTCAATTTCACACAAACCCAGAAAGAATGCTTAAAGGGCCTTACACAAATATAAAAACCATAAAGCCTCTTCACATAGAAGAGGAAGGGGTACGAAAAAGATTAATTTTGCTCTGATCGGTGATAATTCTGAAAAGCCTACAGTAATTTTTCTATGACTGAGAGAAATGTAATGATAATCTTACCCGAGCAATGACACCAGAGATGAACACTGCTGGTTTAGGTGGGCTGAAAAAAATAACAGGGATTATTTTTACCAGTTGTTTAGAACGTAAAAATGAAAAGTACATCACACATGTAATGTGAAAAAAGTGGCATTTTTGGCAGTTAAGGAATGTTTCAAATAGATAAGACAAATTACCTCTTCAAATGACTATCGCCGTACTAGTACTTACTCCAGTCAAAAACAAACCTGCAGATTTTGGCTGCTATTACTTCACATTGGTTGTGACAGCAGTAAAAGGCTAGTCCAACAACACTGTTTCTTACTTAAAGCTGAGTGTCTTTGTTTGCATTTGTTTCTTAATCCTCAAATTTTATATACACGCTGCCAGCAGTACTTTAGGCTTAGTGTATTTGTATTGCACGATGGAAACTGTAGCTGGAGTAAACTCACTGCTGTGTTAGAGAATGAAATGAATTTCAAGTTTACATCTGTCAATCAAATGAATTAGGAATCTGAGTCTCAGGAAAAACAACACTCAGTACTTCAAATGATAGATTTTCAAGCAGATGGTTATCTACTCTGTTACAAGAAGAATTGTTTCTGCAATAAAACAAATATTAGAAAACATGCAGCAAAGTGTACCCTGCTTTTGCATTTGCAGGCTCCCCATTCACGTCAATAGGAACAGACTTTCCATAGGTAGAACTTGACTTTGAAGCTTGGTCAGCATGAGTGATTGGTTTCCCTGGGTCACCGATCTACTGAAGTACCCACCTCTACCTGCAGGCCACAGCACAGCTACATCCAGCTGTTCACACGGTGGCATTGCCAACATGTGAATTACGGATACTCTGCAACTTAGTGGCCTCCGGGACAAGTAAAACCGCACAACTGCACAGTCTACAGGAGGACTGAGATCTGGAGCTCCAGCAAATCTCCACAACACAGGTAATTCTTCTGTAAGAAAAGCACATAACCTGAGGCATTGCAAAGGGAAGGAGAGTGATGAGGTAAAGGCGCCCGTCCCTCTGAGCATGTCTGTCCCTGAGGACTCAGAGCAGGTGGTTCATTAACCTGGACCATGAGAAGGGTTTCTACCCTGTGATGTTACGGCTCACAAGGTTGGAAACACACAAAGCAAATTATATTAGAGGAATGATAGTGATTATTATGATGCACTTTACAAGTACACAGCTTGTAAAAATGAACATGATGTTATGTGAAGTTAAGATAGCAAGCAGCACAGTATTACACCTTGATATAAATATTGCCTGAGCCCTGTTTAAGCCATGGTATTCCCACACAGTCTCTGAGCACCCTGGTTATTTAACAAGGTTCAGAATCCCTTCTAGAAGTTTTTTAAAAGTCAGAAAGACAGGATTAGAAAAAAAGGAGAAAGGAAGGGCGTTTGGCTCAAAAATACTTCCATTAAGAGCAACAGTGATATTTCCTGCAATAAGAAATAATATTTTGATAGCTGTATTAGACCTTTTCAATCAAATTTTATGTCAGTTCAAACTAATAACAAGCAAAGGCAGCAAAACACTTTCATTTCATTCTAATTGTACTGCGCTAATTAGTATATTACAGTCTGCATGAGACTTCCTGGATGCTGAGTAACAAACTCAAAGAAATAACTGAGAAAACACAGATGTACGTACTGCAGTGGCTCAAGGTACGACTCTCAAACTAATGGCATGACGTTGTAAAGAAAATGAACAATAAATGGGTAAAAAAAAGCATGGCAAGTTATTCTTCAACTATACATGGAATCTGACTTTAGTCACACTCAGAGAAACATTTTTTTGCCTGACATTATGCTGTTAATGATACTGGATAGTGCGAAAGTCGGATCAGATGGACTTTTTCCTGTATTCTTACCATGACCTTTCAGTGTTCATTAGGCTTGGATGATGCATGAAATTCAAATCAACATTCCCCAAAAAGAGCCTGTATTTGCTGAATGTGCCATGATTTGTTTGCTGACTACCACACTGTATTATCTGCTGTTTGTTTCATACTTCTTGCTTTAAAAACAAGTGCAATGCTCCATGGCTCTGGCCAACAATGAGAACCAGAAGTAATTTCTTGCATAATGGTTATTACAAACACAGCTTTTACCACTGCAAATTGCAAAAATATTCTCAGAAGCCCTGCTCTCCTGTTGAAATGTCATGCATTCAAAGGACCTCAGCTTGCAAGTGTTAAGTTCCCTGAGTACATAATAGAGATGGATAGAGTTAGAATATTTGGTACATTTCCATATTTATTTTAACTTACTTGTAAGTTCTTTTGTCTCAGGAACTAGGCTGAAGATCCTACAAAGATCATTTTCACTTAATCTAAAATCCAATCTGATTATGTTTCAGATAGTACTGCAGAAGCAGCTAGTATATCTTTATAAGGAAGACAAAAATTAGCAATACTATTTTCCTGGTAAAGACTATTTTCCTCAGATATAAAGAATTTATCTTAAGCTCTATCACAAAATAACATATTTATCCTTGCTTGTATGCAATTGGTTCTGTGACCATCTTTAGTTACACTGCCTTAGAACCAGGCCACTGATTAGGGCTACCCCACGGGTGTGAGGTAGGCACCAAAACACCTCACGCTGACTCACCTAGGGTTTGTGGGGGACATTTTAGGATAGTGCTGACATACAGCGAACAACCTAACAGGAAATCAGAGTTGCAAAAATGTATTTCCTCCCAGATGCGGCTGGAACAGATTTCTCCTTGACTTTCCCCCTTGTTTGTCCTCTCCATGGATTTTTGACTGGACTCTTCTTGCTTTATGCTAGATTTACAGTTTTTAAATGGAAGAACTAATGGGAAGGCTGACCTGGCTTCCAGCTCAAGTGCCTCCACCCTCCATCAACAAAGATCTTCTACAGAAATCCTGGCATTTGTTCTTGGCTGACTTGAGTTTCCACACTCGGCTGCAGGTGCACACTGTAATGAGGCTTCACCTCTGTACTTAACTCATTACACAGGCAAAATGCTTCGCTCCTATGGAAGACACACCAGTCTAATAGGAAGCTCATTTCCATGCATTAGTTATTCTCTAGCTGGGAAAAAGACAGAAAGCTGGCCAAAAATGTGAATGATTGAGTGTGTCAGTATTTATGTTCTATGTCAAAGCCACTGCCTTTCCTCCCATTTTTACCAGATTACATTGTTCCATAAAAAAATCTTTAAAAATTTAATATTATTCATTATCTTTGATGATCTATAGAACCAGATCAGGCCAGAGCATATATAATTGCACATCAATACTAATGAAGAATTCAACGGATCAGAGAAAGGCCTGGATAATCAGTCACTGATTCATGCTTTAATTTCATTCTTAATGAGAGAAATCTTTCCACAGATGAACTTCATCAAAATAAGTTTAATCTCTACTGCCAGACTCCCAAACCATTGGCTTTTGTGGACCCAGATAAGCTGCCAGGACCATAACTACGTAACTGCACTCTGGGACATCTACCGGGGCTGAAGTTTTGCAACATCACTCATTATCTTCCCAAGAACCTCCTGAAAACAGAAGCAAAAATGGAGAACAGGCACAGCCTATCATTGCTACATTTGTAAAACTTTTAAGTGCTTTAAATTCTATTGGTGTTTTATGCAAAGCACAACCTACATTTCCAGTATTTCGTAAGCTGTGATGGTTGCTCTGAGGATATACTTAATCTGATGAAAATCAGTTTGACAGATGTTGTTTTGAAGAGGCAGCATTCCTTTGTCTAGGCATCAGTAAACAAGAAAGCAAAAAAAAAATTATTACTTTCTGACAAAAAATGATTTTGTTTATATATATATATGCTTTATAGCATTTAATGCACATGTTTATTTAAAGTTAATTAATAGCCACAGCTGATACCGTATAAGGAACAAAACAGCATGTTTGCCAAGACTGGTTAGTGTTTGTGTCAATGCTTTCAGAGAAAATCCTTATTTTGTGGTAACATATGGAGAAAAAGAACACATCTGTTAAGATCTGAGCATTCGGAGAACTTACTCCAATTTTACATGTGTAATGCTGCACCTGCCTAACATCAGATTCTCTACTGGATTCATTTATTCTGACTGTATTCAAATAAAATAAAGACTTTTATTATTTCATAATACTTAGCTTAAACAAAATATTTATCTGACATAGCAAGGAAATCATAAAGAAGATGAAATACTTGAAAAGATCATTAACTAGATGAAATGAAGCATTAATAATACTAAAATCTTATTTCTTCACCTTAGAGGGATTAGTTGAACAGACATACTGTAAAGACAAACACAGTGGAACTGGAATTACTGTGTAATCTCCTACAGGCCACAGAACATTCACAGGGCAGATGAGTATTTATCCAACTCCATTAAAATAGAGAAACTGCATAAATTAGTTTTCTAATTTAACAGGGAATTTTATAGTTAACTGTATCTATCTCTAAATGCACTGAATGTGCACACACACGTGCAGAGGCTGTGCATGCATACATACAAAGCTTACACAGATTCAGTGCTGTTTCAGAGTGGTCCCAAACACAGAACAAAGCAGAGCACATTCCCATAGCCGGGGGGGACGAACACCTGCAGCCACTCTGCCGTTTGCAGCACCTAAATTGCCTACTGCACCATTATCTGATGGGACAGATAGGATCTGATGCTGGTTTCCAGCAGCAGGTGGAATAGCAGATCCAGTCTGGAGGAACGATTATGAGCATTGCTCACAGTGCAATACAGAGTAAAAGGCTACATTCAGAGTTGACAAACAAGGCAACAGACCCATGCATATCATAGTTCCTTTCCACATGATCTATAAGAGCTTCTGAAATGGGAAATGGGTCTTACTGCAGCCAGACAGTGTAGAAGGCAAATGCTCCATGTACACTGATGATCAGAAAAATCACAAGAACATGGCAGGACAAATAAAGAATGAGAAAAAGCAATGAGGTATACTTCACAGTATACTCAATCAAAATACTTTGTTCAGGCCAGGAACATTCTAAGTGAAGAACTAGAGCAGAAATAAAGACAGAAAATATAGCTGAGAGCATGGAGAACCTTCTACATAAGGAGAGAGTTAAGAACTATTTGCATACAGTATACAAAGGAGTGGATAATACTCCTCTCATTTGCCTTTTTTACCATATAAGTAAAGAGTGACACTTGTAGAAGACATACACTTAAAACTAGTAATAGCAGATACCTTTAAAATACCATAGAATTGAGTGCAGAACCTTCTGCAAATAAGGCATCAATACCAAAATTTCCATTATGTCAACACTGAAAACAGGTTAACCTACTTTAAAAAGGACAGAACTGTACAGATGTAAGACTTTTGTTAGGCTAGAAGATTTTTTGTTAGGCTAGAAGATTTTTTTGTCAAAGTAAGTTAAAAAAAAGTTAAATAATTAAAACTGCATTGAACTAATCTTCTAAAGGGGAATGATTCATATTTATCTTTCCATACTCATGGGGATTAATGATATGTTTTATCCCTGGCAATCACCTTTCACTGTTTTAAGCCTGGCAAACAAACATATGGAATATATAAATAATAGCATGATGTGTTTTTCAAAGACGTCAGAACCACAAATCATGTCATCATTTTTAACAATGAAAGAGTAACACTGAAGTTTGTAACTTGGTGTTTCCTTATTTTAATCAAATCATTGAGTGGTATGTACTGTGACTAGTAGTTGGCCTCTAGCTGTGGAAAGCAAATGAGAAATTCCCATGACATCCATGAAGAAAGCAAAGGAGAAATTCCTGCAAACCGAAGAGATACCAATGCAGAACCCAGAGCTGTGCCCAACTCCCTGATCCACAGGCAAAGGCAGCACACAGGCAGCACACAGACAGCACACCTTTTGCCCATTCAGCACCCCAAAACAGCAGGGACTTGAAAAATGAGTACAACCTTCCACTCAGCAGCTTGCCCTTTATTTCCCTGCTCATTTCCAAATAAACATCATTCACTTCCCTTGCAATTTGCTTAGGCAAGCAAAATGAAAACCATATATGAAATAGTGTCATCTGCAGTTACTCAACGATCCCCCGACTGTTCCCTAATGAGAGCAAGTTTTGTGGTTTTATACCTTGTCCCAGCATAAACAGAAAGTTCCCCAAGTATTCCGAACAGATTTTCATCTTCAGTCAACAAAACTTCAGACTTTAATCCTGCCCTTCTATTTCTGGAATTAAAAGTTTTGTGGCCAGTTGTTCAAACCACCCAGCTTAATCTCCAAGGTTATCTGGGAATTCATATTTTCTGGTTACGAAACATGAAAGTTAACTAGACTTAGTTTCAGTCTAATGCCTCTTTAAAGATGTCCAGATACTTCTTTATAGGGGTGCCTATTTGAATTTACATAGTTGCCTTTGATTTTGGCATTGTCTGCAAAAATAACTTTCAAGATGATTAAAACCACACTGAGATGATTAAAACCACATTTCTCAGCAAGAGAATAAAACTAACAAGCACACTGCTCATCAGCTTGCCGGAAATACTTTCCCATTGGTTGTAATTGGTTTAGGTTATTAATTTTCTGGACAGAAAAGTAATAATTAGTCTGACTGACTACCAGAGGGAAATATTTTAGCTGATTGCATGGGGACATACAGTATCTGATGTTCTATGATAATTTATCCTGTTGAGGTCATTTATTTATCTCCCAGTGGCTTTCAGACCTTTAAGATCATCCACAGGATGGCACTGTTGAACCTCTGAGTCTTATGTGTACAGCGAGTAGGGAAAAACCTCAAAGGAATCCAGATGCTGCAGCAAATATTAAAACAAGTAAAAAGCATTACTTCCCCTTGATGCCAAATCTTGATAAAATGCAACACGTATACACACACACCCACACACAGAATTCATACACATACCTATAGACGCTACTTTTGGAAAATAATTTTCTTGTCCCCATGTAGCAGGCTGTGCCCCGATACACCCCATGAAATAGTTTCCACTCTGCTAAATTGCTCCTCTTCCTATGTAGGCAAAATCAATGGAAGCTTAGAACAAGAACTCAATGCCCTATCAGGAAATTTCACTTACTATTTGTTTTGCTATAAGCAAATTGGGTGTCCCAATCTTTTAATAAGGTGGTAAATCACTGCCCATTACATTTAATAGCAACTGATTGACATTCATTGTTCTTACATTCAACTCATGTTCTTACTATCAACCCATTGCAGCATATGGTCTGATTAATCTCACCAGCCTCCCATTCATCTTTGATTTTAGTGCATGTATTAGCCATAAAAGAAAATTATTTAAGAAAGATATCCACCATCTCTTATCTATATTGTTGTACATGATAGTGCTATCAGAGAATAAATTTCTCTTTCATGTCTTCTTCTGATCACAAAATGAAGATTTAAGTATTTCACCTTTTCTATAGACTCAGAGGATTTAGAAATAGTCTGCAATTCTCCAACTGCTGGTTGATTTATTGAGGTTCAACTCTGTTATTGCAGTAGGTACAGTAGCTCTTCATGAACACCAATGACAAATTTCTCACAGGCAGTGACTACAGCGTAAGCCCACTTAATAAGCTGTAAGCACTTAACTGTGGAAAAAAATAGAGGTATGAAAACTGACATAAAGCAAGTACTGCTTAAATAGTGACACTACTCAAAGGAAACTCTAAAATAAGGAATGAAGTAGGCTTTAAGAACTTGCAAAACGACCAATGACCATGGCACAGGGGTAGAAAGGACCAAGTCTCCCATGAGTTTGTCAAGTGCTGAAGTGCATCACTGTGCATGTTCTCATGACAGCAACACACATCCGAGAATATCACGACCATGGGCCTGTATTGCAGTGTCTTGGCTACAGAAACACATGAGCCAGCTGTGGCACTGCTGTAGCTCCTCCATTTCCCAGCATATGAAAGATGGCATAGAACTAGAAAAACAGCATGTACTAGGACATCAGTGTACTAGGATGTCAGCGCAGTGAGCAAAACTCAAGAAGGTAGAAGATAACAAGAAGGTGAAAATCTTCTCACTCCTGCCCAGGTGAATCTGTGTTTGTCTCAAGACACACAGCAGCGGCCTGGAATTTCCAAGCCTTTCCTTTTAAGAGTTCATAACCTGAATCTCGCTTTCCAAAATTTCATGGTATTAATCTTTCAGTAGATGTGCACCTTTCACTCTCCTACTGCTTTGAGCATTGCAATATCATTTGTTATTACCCCAAATGGCACTACAGACACAAAGCCTAATGTGCATACATGTGTCTACACGTGCATAAATACTACATCAACTTACACAAAGACACAGTTGTTGTGAGGAGCCTTCTCAACCCAAATTTACGCCGTGCATTCTGTATGGTTTCCATTCTGCCCAAAGCACAACAGACCATGATGTTCTCCCCCATTCAACAGGCCTCTCCTGGGAAAGCTCTAAGCACAATAAAGGGTGTTGGGGAAGGTCATGAAGATACTCTGGTAGTATCAGATCCCATGCTGAAGATTGTGTGAGCTGGCTGTTACTGGCCAGGAATTTGCTTTAGTTACAACCCTGCTGAAGTTATTGACACAATTCTCCCTATTCTCCAGCGGCAAGTGGAGGCATAAATCTTGTCACAGGAATAAGGGACCAATAAACCCTGGAACCTGGAATTCCTCTTAATTCAGACATAGAAATCAGAGAAAACATTCTTCAAGTAAGCAGTCCTACAGTCAGAGCTCACAAAGGAGCAACAGAAGACAGGATCAAAAAATGTTTTTAACTTAAACAGCTGTCATAGTTTAGCCCATCCCCCCTCAGTGTTGGGGTAGAAAATGGTTAACTCCAGGTGAAGTTCCAGCTAAGCAGCCAATCAGAGACTTTTGTGACATCTCTACGAATGACATATTTAACAAACGGCAAAAGAATGGGATTGTGCAGAAGAAATTCCAGCCTGGAGGAGAGCGGAGGAGAACAAGAGATAGCAATGTAGCCTCCAAGGTCAGTGTAGCAGGAGGGGGAAGGAAAGGCCCAGAGGGGCCCCCTCTCCCCCTTCAGCAGGGGAAAAGACTTAAAAACTAAAACCCCTGCCACCTGTGGAAGATTATTTGGAGTGAAGAAACCTTCATGTGCCCTCCCCCCCACCACCACCTTGGGGCCTGGCCTGGCCCGGGGAGGGCAGGGATGGCTTGAAGCCAAGGCTGAATCACCTGGAAGCTGCATGCAACAAGCTGCAGAAGAATTGCAGCCACAGAATGATGGAGAAGCTAATGAACTCTCCTTTGAGGGGCCAAGCCCCCTGACGACTTTGGGACTTCGTCCAAAAGCTGAGTCTTACACTAAGCCTCCCATACCGGGAGCCCGGTGCAATTTTGGACCGGGTGTGATGGCAGGATGACCCCTTTCACTGTAAATGGGGGAGCAGTGGTAAAGTGGAGTAGCCAACTGCAGCCGAGAGCCAAAATTTGGCATCTGGTCAAAAGTAGAAAGTCAGAAGAATTCCAGAAAATGAAAGAGACTATTTAGAGCAGCAGAGCATAGCACCAGAGAGTGTTCTTGGGTGTGGACTGAGCCAAAAGAAACCCAGAACCCCTGTGACCCGGGGAGGGGTGGTGACTCTTAGGAAACCCCCTGAAACTCCTCGTGGAAGGAACCTCTGCAGAGCCCTATACTCTGTGGTGACAACATGGTGATAAGAGTGTTCCTTTGAAGCCCATGGTAAACCCTCAGTAGCCATAGGCAAGCAGCTAGAAGTGGGAGGCAGAGTCCCCAACATTCCGATGGAGAGAGAGAGGGAGATTTTTGCGCTGCAGTGATTTGGAACTGTTACCTTAAAGACATTTTTTTCTTTTCTTCTTTCTCTAGACTGTTTTTGAAGAAAAGAAGGAGGGGTGGTATTTGTAAATACATGTTTGTTATTATAGGAAAACTAGTTAGAGTTGTGTATATAAGTATTCCCTTAGTTTTTATCGTGTAGCAATACATTTTAATATTAATCCCCATGTCAAAGAGATCTGTTTTGTCTATGTGAACTCTTCTTACTTATTAGCAAAATTTATGAGTTGATAAAAACGGTGTAAAAATCATGAGGGCTAAACCTTTGACAACAGCTTACTTTCAGTAGTAAGAAATCCCCTAGCCCCTAATACACTTAGCCCAGGTAGGTTTTTAATGTGACACAAGACAAAGAACAAAGTTCTCTCAAAGGGATTCAGATGCAGGTGCGTCTTTGTCTAAATAAACTTGGAGAAATATAATTTCTCCACAGAGAAACTGATCTCCCTTGACCTGAGAGGAAGCAACCACTTCATTCCCCTACTACCGTTACTATACCTGGGCTATGTAGGAAAGGCAGCATCTTCATTTTCCATCTCTAAACATCCAGTCTCCTGAACACAATCAGAACAGGCTGTTTCTTCCTTCCATATTTATCTTAAGGGTTTAATCTAGAAGGTCAATATCAGGTATAACTACAATCGTCTGCAAAACTTCCCCTGTCAATTGGGCTGGAATTTGGTACCATGCAAATACAGAGAAAATGACCTTGACAAGATCAACAGCAATGGGATTCAAAGCATTATAATCTGAAGGATGTCAAGAGGAGTTCTTACACGGTGAGCTTTCACACAGTGTGAAATAAATGTCTATCTCTGTAAAGTGGTAATAGAAGCCATGACAATGCAAATGGGTAACAGATCAATGTGCTGTTAGATCTGAATATAGTCCTAAAGTAGTATCCATTCACTTCAATGGGACATAGAAATCTTAAAGCAACTACAAACTCCTGAATGTCAATACCACTAGTGATTTTTCTGTTAATCTAACACGAATGACTACTAATTTTCTAGTTCAGTCTGTTAGATCTGTCATGTCCTGGTGTTCCATTTGTTTGAATGCCTTTTAATTGCTTTGGTAACAGTGAAAGCAGTTCATTTCCTTAGAGAAGTACTACAGCACCTGCAGGATGGCAGCTGACCACCTGGCAACATTACCTTCTAACATACAGAGCACAATTAGATTGCATTTTTTCTGTTTGTGATGCACACATAGCTTTGTTTTTTCTCTTCTACTGGACAAACAGATTCCCCTTTGAGGAATGAAAATAAAATAAGCATGCACAGTCTCAGCTGAGTTTACATTTACTAAATAGCAGCAGTACTGTTGGTACTTTACCCTGGTAGTTTGTACTAGTATTTTATAAAACACATTTCCATACACAGCACAACAGAAGAGAAAAAAGATGCACTAAAAATGACTCATTTTATTTCACCCACTACCTGGTGGGACAGTTCTGGCTGGAGAACTGTCTAAAGTTATGTTTCCAAAACAACTGCTTGTGAGTACTACCTCTGGCCACTGTCTGGATGTTATAACAAAGGAGCTGACTTAAGAAATCAGTAGCCTACTCACCTTTGAAAAGTTTACCTATCTAAGTATCAACTTAGGTCAGACTAACAATAAAACCTTTTTCTAAAGATTCCTTGATTCATCTATATGCTTCAAAAACCTAATTCTGTCATCCCATTTGTATTTGGACATAACTAATGGCTTTTTATGTATTAATTAAGAAGGATACACCTGTTGCAGGAGCCCATTAACAGGCAAATGCAGAGATGTCTACTGATTCAGAAGACAATTTTAACTCTGTGTAGTTCAGTGGAGTCCCAGTATGTCAGTGTGAAGATTAATGAAAACAAACACCACCACAATCAGATTTGCAAACAATTAAAAAGAGAAAATAGCAATCATCACAATTACTACACCTTCTATCATACACACAACCAGGTGTACAGCCTGTAAATGCTACACTAACGTATCTTTTCATAATGTGGTGTGACTTACTCATAGCTTAATTCTTTTCAAATTTTCACATTTTGAAGAAACATTTTGTCATTATGAGAGATTTCCACTACAAAAGTGTATTTTCCATTATTTATCTCTTGGTTCCATTCTCTTATTTCCCGTCACACCATTAAGGCTCCTCAATCTGCCGGGACATAGAGCTAAACATCTGTGTAATGCTTCCTGTTTTAAGAGTTCAGTATAAAAAATATCCCTGTTTAGTTTTCACTACAAAAGCAAGAGGTTAGAGGGAGCTCAAGATCTGCAGGAGCAAGAACCAGAGGAAGTTTTTTAGTGGTACTTTTTGGCAGAGGGTACAGGGTAGGTAAGGATGCTGTTCTCTCCATCCTCTCCATCTCTAGCTACCTCTAACAGCCTCTAAGCCCCCAAAAGGGCTAGTTCCCAAACCAACACTTTTTTGGTTGTTTTTAGTAACAACACATTAACTGTGCAACAATGGCAAGTTAATCATCAAACTGTTTACTTTCTAAGAAGTAAAGACTCTGGATAACGTATTTCCAAAATCGGTGCTTTCTTGAGAAAACATATCTGTAACTTACAGTATAATCACTTCACATGTAAATAGAGAAGATCAGGAATTTGGAACTTGTAGCAGCTAAATTTTGCTGCAGGCTGGAGTGCAAGATTATGCACTGCCTGATTCAGCTGAACTCTTCTGAATTCTCATGATCTTAGACACAGCTGAAAACCTCTGCAACAAGAAGTCTTAAAAATACTTCAGAGGAACTGCACCAATTTGGATCTTAACTGCCTTCCTTTTTTTAATCAAAGAAAATTAAAGCTATACTCTCCTGAGATTGCTAAGTCAAAGAATACCAAGAAAGGATTCAAATGGTTATCCTGCTCACATCAGAAAAACATACCATGAAAGAGTGTGAACAATAAAAGACAAAGACAGTAGAAATCATACTGACAGAAATGCACGTATCTGGAAAAGATCTCAGACTCAATTAAGGTTCTAAATTCTCATTTGGTAACTTACAATATAGATAATCTTTAAAAACTGGGCACAAAAAGAAAAAAATCCAAGTTTTCATTTAACTGAAAATGAGATCTATTATTTGAATTTTTAATTGAGATGAGAGAAAACTGCAAAATGTAAAATAGCAAAGGTCAATGGAATGTGACAAAGCTAAAAGTAGCAATAAGAATATATTTTGGAAAATGGTATCTATCTCTGGTCACTTCTCAGTCTCAAAGTGATTCCCAGAGCACCTACCACGGTAGGTGCAAATAAGTGGTGAGGTTACAATTCAGGCTGCTCCCAGACACACAAAGCTGTGGTTCAATGAATATGTAGTATCTGATGGGGGCTGAAAAAATGCCAATCATGTGTATTACTACAGGTTTTTGGTCACAGCCAGATAGTTCTGCTTAAAAACTCAAAATAAGAACACAAGAAGCCAAATTAGTGTCTGATATATTTATTGCTTGTACTTGTATAACTTGCAATCCTCCTTTCACATTATTTCCTGAGACCACATTTTATAGACTGGTATGTGTAAATTTTTGACCAACAACCACTTGGCACACTTTTTTTTATTTCACACACCTACCTGTTCATTCTGAGTTTGCCACCAGCAAAAAAAAACAAACAAAAAGAGCAGGTGTAAAGAGAACACCCTTAATTTATCAAAAGGCCAAATAATTTTCTAATTTTCATCCTCTATAGTTATAGCAAAACTTTGTATTAACCAATGTGGCATTCCTACTATTAACCTGCACCGTCAAGAGAGGAGACAGACCTCTTGTGTATACTTGCTCTGAGCACTCGCTGCTATGACATTAAAATTGACAGAAGGGTATTGGGCTCCTGTCATATTTATTTAAAATCTTCATGCAGAAGAAGCCCATGGAGACATACCCTAGGCACCCACATGACAGCAATGCTATTGCTGCTACATAATGGCCAGCTGCAAACTGAAGTTTAATTTCATTTTTGCATATCAGAGCGATCTCTTCTAGCTACTTCCAGTTATAAGGAAATTTCCATGAATTTTACAGCAGCAATCCTCATTCATAACTGTGACATATCAAAAGAAGCAGAAAGTAAAAAAGTGTACAGGAGCTTTAAGCAAGAAATGCAAGTTTTGTTGTGAAGCTCTGCTGTGGAGAATAGCAGCACTTCCTGATGTAACATAGAGAGGATAATAAAACAATCCATAGGTCAGAAAAAACACTGTGCAATCATGCTACTTGATCTGTGAGTGGAAGTAGGAAGAGAAGTGCCCACTCTTTCCAAGGACAGTTCAAGACTTTTTTGAGTACTGGTCAAAAGTATAGTAGAAGAGGAAACTGAAAGGAGAGGAAAAGGAAAGGGGAACAGGAAGAAAAAAAAAAGTAAAAACGGGCACCCTCTCCTTTGGCAGTACTGCTGAATAAGCATCAGGAAAAATTTCCCAGAACACAGTCAGCGTGTGAGCTCCTGTGACAGGCCCAGATAACAGGGCAGAAGAGATACCCAGGGACACACTTCATGTTACAAGAACAAGCTATCTTGTTTTGTAGACAACAATAACACTAAAGAAAGCACATGAAAAGACAATGCAAAGATGCCATTGATTTGCCTATAAAGTGCTTTAACATAGATACCAAAGGATATCAGTAACAGGCATGTTGCCATGGGCTTACCGCCTCACACAGACAAAGAGCTCGGCTATGACCTTGTTAAACATGTAAAGGGAGACAGCTGTGGTGCACAAATATTCTCTCTTCTCCCCCTTTTCTGTGTGGTGGATTAATTACAGTCGCATGTATGCAATCCCCCCCCCCTTTTTTTTGATGCCACATGGAGAAATGATCCTAGTGTTTTGTAGCCTATGCAGGGAAAAGGAGCACTGTCATTCTTCTGAAAGATCATCAAAAGACAGACCTGCAACTCCTGTGGAAAACACTGTTAAGCTATTAGCAGTAATCAACCACTAGGCATCTATGGATGAGTTCTGGTACCTCTGCTATTTCCAGAAGCCTAGTTTCCATACAGTCCACTGGAGATTCTCAATCTTCTATGAATCAAAAGCTTATGATTTGAGCACGTGAAATGAGAAGCCCACAACCATCCACAGCACAAGAAAAATGCATGAGAAATTGCCCATTCTCTGTATCTGTCTGTGCTGGCATGACACAACCATAACGTGTGACAAAAAGCGTATATCCAGCATTGTGTCAAAGGGAGAGCTATGATCATTCGTGGAAGTAGCAGAAGTCATGCTGATTTTAGCCTGCATTTGCTTTGCAGAGCTTCAAGTAACAGTAGGGTGTTGAATGGAAACACTCCAGAAAACACAAGCTAAGCGAATTCATTATTATGAAAGTCCACCCTGAAGTAATTCCTGTCTGTCTCTCTCCAGGTCTCACAGACTGGCAAACAGCCTCTCATAACTTTCTCATCAACCACTCAATGTTCAGAAAGTCTCATTTTTATTTCACCAAATGTTATCTCACTGTCACTCTTGGCATATTTTATCAGCTGTTTCCATTTCTTTTAGGTATGGTAATCTTGAGGAACAAATTAAATAAAAACTTAAACCAGACTGACAGGTGTGACTTCAGTAGTGGGTTTTTAATGGAATTGCATATTTAGAACTTCAGGAAGGCTTGTAATTATTTCAGGTAGGTCAGGTTTTAGATCAGATCAAAATATTAACATACCAATGGGAAGGTGTAATTTGGTGGTGTTTGTGTCCTTGGAAAATCTAACGAAATCTATTCAGTATCTCAGCTATTCTGCACACAATGCAACACTTTGAAAAGCAGTTTGTAAACTTGAACTCAGGGTATTTTCATTAAAATACCCTGCTGTGATTTCCAAAGAGTTTAGGCATTAATAATTTCTACTGATTTAAACAGGAACACTGTACCACAAAAACTAGGTGAAGAATAGCAAATAGGGTACCTGCACTTGAGAAACCATTTCTGAATTTTCAGTAATGCGTGACTTAGCCTGCAGCATCACTGTCACAGAAGCGTGACAAAAGAGAAATATCTGATGTAAATCTTGGGGAAACCTTGAAAATAATTTGAGAACAAATGAACACATAAACAGGATAGAACAAAAGAGACAGTTGTTCACCATCTCGCACATACTTTTTTCTCTCTAAACAAATTGGTTTTAATGATAAAGAAATATAGTATTGTGCAAAACGTGGACTTGGGCAGCCCAGAAGAGCATAGGCCAGGAAATGCAAGCAGAGGCCAACTCAAACACTGTTGCTAATGTGACCGGGTCCCTGGACCTCCACTTCAGTATCTTCCCTTGGGGTTTACCTGACTGCAGCTTAAGCTTTGGTAGCAGTGCCCATAAACAGATGCCAGGCCACAGATAACACTCTCATCCCTGCATCGATGCACTAGGTCAGTGCTCAGGGCACGCTGTCTCTCTGGAGGTTCAAATGCCCATGGCAGTTGTTTCGCCATGAAGATCACCAGCTTTTTCTTCCTTAATGGAGAATGTCACTGCATGTATATATTGTTTTTGCACTCATCTGACACTGGCAGTCTATTGATCAGAACTCTGGTCAGGCATTTTGGATCAGTACAGTTACAGAGATAACCAAGAACTGGTTTTAAGATGTCCCACTAGCCCAATTTATAACATTTGGGGGATGCCTGCATAAGATCACACTCTGAAAAGGCTAGATGGCTCTCCTGGATCATCCAGTCTCTAGGATGTGCTGCTTGGTTGGCTCCTCCTGGACAGTGGCACAAAGGACAAGTGCTTCCCTCTAAGACCCCTTTTACTAAAGGTCTGCCACAACACTTCAGATTGATTTAAAATTTCTGTCTTGGATTATATCACTTCTTCAATTCAAGTCTCTTAAGTCAGCTCAGAGCATTGGGAACACTCATTCCTAACATTCTCTGGACTTACTATCTACAAATTCATAAACCATAACTGCATTCAATGATTTGAGAACTAAAAGAGCCAAGTCTAAAAGACAAACAACACTGAAAAAACTAATAAAACAAATCACAGAACTGTAATTACAGAGCAGTCCACAACAGAACCACACAAGGGCTGAGGTTGGCAGGGACCTCTGCAGATCATCTAGTCCAAGACCCTGTTCAACCTCAGCCACCTAGAACAGGATGCTCAGGACAACATCCAGGTAGCTTTTTAGTATCTCCAAGGATCAAGACTCCACAACCTCTCTGAGAAATCTGTGCCAGTGCCCAGTCACTCTCACAGGAAACACTTTTTTTTTTTTTTTAATTGATGTTCACAGGGAACCTCCTGTATTTCAGTTTGTGCCCATTGCCTCTGGCCCTGTCACTGGGCACCACCGAAACCTGCATGGCTCCCTTTTCTTTGCACCCTCCTTTCAGGTATTTATACATACTGAAAAGCTCTCCCTGAGCCTTCAGGCTGAACAGTCCCAGCTCTTCCCACGTTTCTTCATAGCAGAGGTGCTCCAGTTCCTTCAGCATTTTTGTGGCCTTTCACTGAGTTGACTCTGACCAGAAGCTCCAACTCTCTCTTGTACCAAGAAGCCCAGAACAGGACACAATCCTTTGGCTATTCAGCCAGTTTTCAATCGACCTCGCTGTCTGCTCATCCAGTCCATACTTCATCATATCCACTCTATAAAGATCTTAGGGCAAACACACTGAAAGCCTTGTCGAAGTCTAGGTAGACATTACCCAAGGTTCTCCCCTTGTCTATCAAACTAATATTTTCATTGCAGAAGTTTACCGAGTTTGTCAAGCATGACTTCCCTTTGGCGAATCCATGTTAAATTTCCTATCGCTTCTGTATCCTTCTAGTGCCTGGAAATGGTTTCCAGGATTAGCTGCTCAATCACCTTCTCAGGAACTGACCAGCCTGTAGTTCTCTGGCTCCTTCTGACTGCCTTTTCTGAAGTGCTTATAAACTTTGGGAATTTTCTTCTTCTTATTCCGAGAGTTTCTATTAGGTGCTTCAAGAAAACAAAAAAGCTATTGGAAGAGTGGGACTGAAATGTCAAAATTATGAATAAGATATTTTATTCTTCAAAAGATTTTATTTTTATTTCTCTTTTAACTTAGCTGAATATTTTGTGTCAAATATAGTTCCATATAAAGCATTCATAACTTTTTGAGACAGATTATGCAGTGATTACGCTGAAATAAATACAAAAGATAATTACAGAACTATGAACTCATGAAGTGATGAAGATATCCACATTTACATTTTATGGTTTAGAATTAACTATATGTATGTACATTCCTCTATGAAAAACAGCAGAATTGTGAATTTCAGCAGTATTACATTTTTACGGTCTTAAAAGTTATTATCTATAAAAATAGTTTTTACATAGTGCTATTGCACAGTAAAATTCGATTTCCTCCTTCCTTGCATTTATGAAGTCAACTTTGTATAAAACAATTCAACTATTCTAATATAATCATCTAACATATGAGAGACTTCTGGGGTATGGAAACTCCACAAATTATTACAGAGAGACCTATTTGAAGTAAGTGGTACATGTAACACGAAAAAGGTATTGTATCACTGATGAAAAGTCTAGACAAATCTTGAGCACCTAAAATATCTGGGGAAGATTAATCTAAAATTCCTGCAAGGTAAACAAACTGGAAAGCAATGGGCCTCTACAGTCAGCACTGTTCATCTTCACAGAAACAGTGTGGATTAAGAGACATTAAAAACTTAACAGAAGACCAGTGAACTTGTGACACAGCAGCATCTTAGTCTAATCCCATGAAAATTAACTTGTAAACTGGGTTTTTTCTCCCCCATTAGCCTTTTCACCCTAAAATAGAGCTGTCCAAAGGTTGGCTGGTTGCTGTTTAAACCCGTTTTGTGGGCAATCAGAAACATGATAGAGAAAGCCAACTCCGTCAGAGTTACCACACTAAATTACAAACATTTCAAAAACCCAGTTCTGAGAGCAGAGAATAGGGAACCACTGATAAAAGTGACACCACAAAAATAATTCTACAATTGTAATAAATATAATGGCAAACAAATTAAATGTGGGTCTAGGAACTGCCTGTTTATAGGTTGGTCACAGGAGCCTGCAACATCTCCTTAAAAAGGAATACATAATATTCTTCACATTAAAGTTTGCTTTGGCTGAGATAATTTCCATAGCCAGGAAGAAATGTACATTTCATCAATACGGCCAATATCAAAACTTCAAATAACAAGTTTCTCTTACTCTGAGATACAGGGCCAACCTTTTTCTATTGGAAACACAAAGCTTTGAACTAAAATTTCTGTCCATTTACACAATACAGATATTTGGACCTTAGGCTTTCTACCATCCTATGCGCTCAGGTGTATTAAACCAGTTTAAAAAAAATCCAGTGCACAGCTGGACAGCTATTTGTGTCCTGTACTTTGGCAGTATTAGTTTATGCATTGCAGATGACTAACTACAAGAGCTTCATCCAAGGTAATGTCCGTCTTGATGAGAACAAACCCCTTATCCATGGCAAGAAGCGCTCTCCAAGATGCTAAACTGTTTGGTTGAAACAGGCAGATGATTATCTTACGAGGCCTGTATTACTATCCTCTGAATTTCAAAAAACACAGTAAAATTATCTCTGTTTCTCCCAGTTACTTTAAGATGAGCAGACTGATTAGCTAAGGGCTGTTTTACGGGATCAACTGGTTCTTAAAATTCAGCTAAGGGAAGATAAATGTAAATAATAAAGATCTTGAGGAGGTGTAGAGCAGAAATCATGGGGTGGGACTCGCACAACCTTACTTACTTGAACACATCTGGCTATATGTAAGTCAGACCATATTACCTCTGAACTGACTAAAACTTCATCCTGATACCTCTCGAAATATTCACGTGTGACTGAGCAGAACTGAGACTGTTCCAACTAGGATTTGACTTCCTCCACAGAACAAGGCTGTCTAACCGCTGCAGGTAGAAGTATCTACCACAGAAAGTGCTGATCCTCTGGAAAACAGGGATGTGGCTTAACTCTTGGAATAACTACTTTCAAGAGAAGGTAAGTTGATCTGCCATATTGAGAGTGGAAGCAAGTTTAAGAAGCTGTGGCACTGCCACAGCTTATCAGAGAGTTTCACCTGTCACTTCTCTGTCAAGAACATTCTTTTTGCTACTTGTGTGTGTGGCAAAAAAAATGAGATGTTGAGGAGACAGCATTGCTCCCAGGATGGCCTAAGGCAAAATGTTTAGGAATCTTCAGGTGCAAACCAGAAGTCTGAATATTTCAAATATGTAAAGGTCCACAAGACCAAAAGTTCACCTAAATTTCCAGCTATATTATGAGGTCTAATGAGATACACTATCTGTGCTTGTAGATCCAGCACTTGTGCTTGCAGGTATCTGCTTCGCATGGCTAAGGCAAAGCAAATACAGTTCACACTGTACAAGATTTGTCAAAGCTCCACAGGCCAAATGAAACTGTCCTGCAATTTTGGCAGAGGGCAATATCCTCAAAAACAACACATAAGACACCAGCTATTCTTTATCATCATTGCTTCTATGTGTTGTCGCTACTCTACACTGTTACAAAGGAAAAATCCTAAGAGATCCGAGTGCAGAAAACATGAGCCTCACAGGCCAGGCAGGAACAGATGAAAACAAAAAAGACAAAAGATTGGAATTTGTGAGAAAGAGGTACAGACAAGTGAAGCTAAATTGGAGAGAAATCTGACCGAGTGATACAATTATGAAATACAGGCTATAGATGATGAGGCTGATGAAGAAGTCAGACTTGCACAGCTAATACACCTAATTTCTCTCTTGTATTCCTGGTGAACAGCAAGCTGATTATGAGGCAGCAGTCGTCCCTGGCAGCGTATAAAGCTGGTGCTATCTTGTGCTTGACATTAATCCACTCTGCTAGTGCTCACTAGACCACATCTGGAATAATGTATCCAGTTCTGGGCCCCCAAAACATCAATGAAGTGGTGTGAGCTCAGTGAGGACCATCAGGATGTGCAGCGTTGGACCACTTATCCTGTGAGGAAAGGCTTAGAGAACTAACTGGTTTGCTCAAGCTGCAGGAACAAAGGCTTTGGGGAAACCTAACAGCAGCCTGCCAGTGCCTACAAGGAGGTTACCAAGAACACAGAGCCAGGCTCTGAACAGTGGTGCATGACTGCAGGATGAGACAACAGGGAGGTTCATACTGGTTGTGCAGAGAAACTTACCACGTGAACAGTGGAGCACTAGAATGGGTTACCTGTAGTATTGTGTAGCCTCCATCTTTGGCTTCATCAGGCTCTGGCTGAATAACACCAGAAGTATTCATTCTGGTCTGACTTCATACTTATCCCTGCCTTGAGTCTACACTAGAGATTTCTCAAGGCTCTCTCCAACCTGAATTATCTTATGATCCAGAGTCTGGACTGTGTCCTTAAGACACTGTGATTTGTAAGAAGTTTGGAACTTTAAACCAGGCAATCTGCACCTGGCAATTTGTTCCTAATAGTGACCAACTGCAAACCTTTAGCAAAAGTGCTACTGAGTAAATAATGTACTCAGTGATCGCTTCCCTGCTATTCATCTCATCAACGCCTCTTTGCCTTCATCTGTTCCCACCCAACTTGGCAATCAACTGAGACATTTCTGAAGTCTCATCATGGCCTTTGGCGTAAAGGTACATCTTAAAACATTTTCAATTAACTTACACTCCCATCTAGCATATACCCAGGTAGAAAACAAAACTGTGCTAATGGTATGTAAACTGTTTAAAATTAAAGAGGCTGAGAAACCCATAGAAGAGAGGGATGAGGGCATGTATGAACTGAACGTTACTCAATGGAATTCAGATGATTCTACTCGGTTGGACTCTAATAAACAGAGTTCACAAATTGCACTGAATGCTCAACTCATTTCTATGTTACCCTCATATAACCCTGTCTTTCTTCAGCAAACAGACCTCTGGTGATCAATGATGATTACACAAGAGGTCCCCTTGCTGCCACAGGTGAAAAGGGTTTAGCAAACAAGCTAGGGAATCCTCAAGAAAGAAAATAACTAGGACTTAAGGAGTCTAGTCCTTTCCCAGAGAATACGCCAAAGCTATACTTAGCAAATCACACAACCAAACCTTTCACAGATTATACATTTTTTCTTTTTGTTTTATAGTGTCCAACTTGAGATTCTCAATTCAACAAAAGAAGGGCCAATGAAAATAAAGGCAACAGGAGCTACAGTTGGAAGATAGCAAGTGCTCCATGCAACCTAAGTATTCTAATATGACTTCGTCTTAGGGTCAAGTTGGCCAGCCACTTAACTGTACTCTCTGCACTTTAACATTAAACTCAGCTTCTTCATATTAAAAAGATGTTTTACAAACAAACTGATGCTGAAAGCACCATTTATAAGCACTATTAAAAAGCTCATGAGGAAATTATTCAGAGACTGCTGTGAAAAAAGATTTTTAAAGTGTAATAAATAGGAACTAGAGCCACAGGAAATTCAGCGGGGATTATAAAAAGTTGAGCAACTAGCTGCTTAACGCCATAAATTCTGTGGAATAAAGCAAGTTCTGAAGAAAACCTGGAGAGCTGATCATGTAACTGAAGTCTGTCAGTGAATATGCAGATGGGAACAGACTTAACCCCAAACCTCAGGTCTAGGGATTTCAGTTTGTTTGAAGCCTTACTGTTAATTTAAGAGAACTTTTGCACGTGTGGAACTTCTGATAGGTATAATTTCAGTGTGACGGTCTAATAGGTAAGACTTGATGATCTCAGAGGTCCTTTCCAACCAGTCTGATTCTATGAAAAGTTAAATCTAAAACAGTTGTTATTGAATTCTCAAGTCTGAAAGAACAGGCAAGTTTTCTGCAGCTCCCACTGCTTTTGGGAGAAAACACCAAACCGAAGGTCAATGAAGGTTAATTTGATTTCTTTTTTCTAAGCTTAGCTTGGCCTAGTAATATTATTCAGGCTATCTGAAATCTTTCTTGCAGCAGGGTAAGGAAAAAGGAGAAAGCTTTTTTTGCTGTTCTGAAGAGCCTGCAGGGTTGCATGTAGCTCATTAGATGGGATGAAATCTCCAAATTTGGTTTTAACGACTGAAGCTGGAAAATAAATTTCATCATACTAACCATCACAGTGATGAAGGTTTGTAGATAATTATGGCTTAATATTAGTTAATTAAGCCAGAACTGTAATAGTGGTAGTGACAGTGGTAATAAGCTATCATCCTCTGCACTGGCTTGCACTTCACGAGGTAAAGACATTCTGCTAATTCCTTGTGTCTAGTTCCTGGCCACAAAGGAACAGGAGCAGCAAAATTAGAAGCAAATACATACTTCTGCACTTCCTTTTGTTTCTCAAATTTTATCCCTTCTACCATTAGACTCCGAATATTGATTTTGATCTTCTCCTTCCTCTCCTTCTTTCTATCTAGGTCTTTATTAATTTCAGTAGGCCTATCATTCATTTTTTTGCCCTATCTAGCACAGTACAGGTCTCTCTCTCTCTCAGACAATCACCTTCCCATTATCTTTGCAGACAACTGCAATCTTTTCTTCCAAGAGCCTCCTCCTAACTCCTTGATCCTCCCTTCTTTATCCTAGAAAGATATCCATCCCCCCAGGATCTTTAATTCTTCCCATTATTGTCTAGCTCTGATAAATTACTGCTTCGAGACATTAGTCCCTGCATATTTCTACAGCCAGGATCCTCTGCTGATTTACTTCTTGTTGCAGGATCAAAAAGGAACTTCACAAAACAGAACATTTCCCTGCTGCTGCTAACCAGTACCCCTCCAGAGATTGCAAAGAGAGAGTGACAAGAAGCAGCATCTTAGGAAAGAAACAAGTGCTAACTTATATTTAAGAGTCAACTTAATTTGAAAGTTTTGCTAAAAATCTTTCTGGTACTGTTGTGCAGTTTTGGGTGCTGTCACAAGGCAAGAACTGATAAATGTTATGTAATTTCTTCTAAATAACTCCTGGAAGTTACTGCAAAGAGAAGAAACTGATGGTAGCAGTAAAGACAGCCGCCTACAAAGACAGCACTTAGTCCAGATTGGTGCCTGAAGTCTTACCTTCCTGACAAACCACTGCCTTTCCTATTTCAAAGCCAGTCTCACAGCAGCATAGAGTAAGCTGCTTTTAATTTCTGAGAGAACTGACTGCATTCTGTGACTGCCCAAAAGGTAATGCCTAATTACACCAGTCTGAAGCGACAAAAATAAAACTTTGATGATTCATACAATTGGTTCCAAGTTTATCTATGCCAGTTGCCAAGCAGTTCTTTTGAGTCTTCACTTTGATCAGAGGAAGTGACCTTGCTGTCCTTTTAATACCAGCTGTAAAATACACTCGCAATTAATTCTTTAAAGTTCAAGTGATTCTAATGAAATCTCTTATGACCAAAAATGCAAATTAATTCTTTAGTTCTACATCTTGGTTGTTTAGGGAATTGAGATTGCTCTCTGTCCCAGATATGCTAGAGTAGGGAAAAAAACATTAACAGAACCAAAAACATCAGGATAAACATACTAACATGTTGCCAGAGCTAGCAATATTTTTATGCCTATGTTAATTAGCAAAGATTATGAAAATAAGAGTACAACAGTTTTTAAAAGCATTTGATGAAAAGAGCACAAAAGCTTGTGTTACTTCTACAGAAGAAGAACTTATAGGCAGCTGTTCCTAAAAACATGCATGTTTCAGCTCTTCCTTTCTCATTAAGTCAAACAACAGTTAGATAACAGAGCTGAAAACGATTTTTGGTACCAATGTATTTATCGCGTTTCCCAGCACATCAAGCTGTCAGACTAACAATTAGTTTCACTTCAAATTAAACCTGACAGGCAGTCCCTTGGTGAAAGAACACATGTTAATTTAACTAAAACACATACCTCTTCTCTTTCAAAATACCTCTTCCATCAAGAGAACAGCTTTTGCGGTACTCTTCCTATAGTTCCACAAATTCTTACTGCCAACACAGTGAACCTCTAAGTTACCATCAACTAGCACACAAAACTGAAATCCAGACTTAGATGTTTCCATCATTTATCTAGCAAAGCTGTTAACGTTGTATAGAAACAGTATAACTTCTCCTACATTAGCCTGTTAAGTAAGGATAACAATCCCCTGTGAGGAACTGACATTCAATAAGCACAGTACCCTCTACACTTCATTGCAGATTACATGCCCTTACTGTTTTGGTACGTGAGGTCTACAAGGTACCTCCAGGATTCAGGAACAATAATGGAAGTCACACAGTGGGGACACTTGATGTTTAGCTACCAGAAACCAAGGACACTGACAAACAGCTGTCTTCCCATATCAAATGAAAAGAAACACTCTAAGAAATGCCAGGGAAATCAGGCTTGAAGACTTGGTATTTTTAATTTGTTACCAGCCAGTGTTCCCTCTCATTCACGGCCTCATCTTGCCTCAGGAAGAGGTGTCAGACATAGAACAGCAAGCAAACTATACAAGAATCTGTATGACGTGGAGGCTGGTATTTTTTGAGGAAGATACATAAATGAGACTATAAACATTGCTACTGTAAGTCTTTCTTTTTAAAACACTCCAAAGCTCTTGTCTGAAATGACATCAAGTTTCTAGGTCAAATATTCTTCAGTTACACACTCTTTTTTGCGGGGGCTTTTAAAAACACAATAATCAGCTATTCGAATATTCTGAGTCATCCCCCAAAACAGAAAACAACTTAAGTACTCCCTGTAGACATAGAACCACTGAATGGTTTGGTTTGTGGAGCAACCACCACTTCCCTGGGCAACCTGCTCCAGTGCCTCAGCACCCTCACAGTAAAGAATTCCTTCCTAATATCTAATTTAACATACCCTCTTTCAGCCTAAACCATTGCTCCTTGTCCTATTAAAAAGTCTGTCCCCATCTCTTTTAAGACCCCTTTATAAGCAAAAAGCAATGAGGAATCCCTGGAGCCTGCTCTTCTACGGGCTTAACAACCACAACTCTCTCAGCTTTTCCTCACAGGAGAGGCGCTCCAGCCCTCTAATCATTTTTGTGGCCCTCCTCTAGACTCACTCCAACAGGTCCATGTCCTTCTTGGGAAGGGGGGGCCCCAGATCTGGATGCAGTACTCCAGGTAGGGTGCAGCCCAGGATACAATTGGCCTTTTGGGCTGCAAGTACACGTTTAGCCTCCCATCCACCAGTACCCCCCACAAGTCCTTCTCTACAGGACTGCTCTCAATCCATTCATCACACAGCCTGCAGTGATACTGGCAATTGCCCCAACCTAGGTGCAGGACCCTGCACTTGGCCATACTGCACTTGACAACGTTCACACTGCCTCCCTTCTCCAGCCTGTGAATCCTGTGATCAACCTCAACTCAGTCCCTTCTGCTCGCTTAGGCAGAAAGCGTCAAATTACCTGGCAAAATTGATTTTTCTAACAGACTTGGAGTATGTCAGACAGATTTTCATAGCCTCCTCACAGCATTCTTGCAGTATGTTTTGTTAAGGAACCAAGTTCAGCAGCTGTGTTTACTGCATGCCAGGTAATGAAGAACAAAAACATTCAAGACTTACATGTAAACCCCAAAACGTTGCATTTGATGCATGAACTTCAGTAAGAACCAACACAGATCTCCACAGAACTACCAGAGCAGTGGCACAGTTTAAATTAAGACAGAGAAGTTTACTTCATAAATATGTTATGGAACTGTACACTGGATGCAGCCTCTCAGCGGGCCCTGACAGCATATGCAACAGCAGCAGGACATTTGTACTGGTGGTGATATTGCTGCACTAGGGAGCAAAGATCTTAAGTTTAAAGGCAGACAAAAATGGGGAAAGTGTTTGAAGCTGGCACCTCCACACCTCTGCTTACGCTAAGAATGTAACAGCAACCTGACTACCTTGCAGGGCTCTTCAATATCTCATCTCACTTGGCCTCCTTAAAATGTGCCTCAGCCCCTGAAGAATTTATTACCCAGAGGAGGAGACACTGCAGATACCCATGGATAAAAGCTGAAGTGGCCTCTAGGGCAAAAGAATAATTGCCTGCAGTTTCTCTTGGATGATCACAAACAGGTGGGAACACAATACAACAGCATTTCACAATTTTTTTTCAAAGCCTGCTTATAGAAGTAAACATTTATGCTGCCTTTTTTTTTTCTATGACAAAATCATAAATTTACAGAGTTTGTAGTTCCTGACTGACAATTGGGCTCACATAAACAGAATCATTCACCTCTACAGACATGCGAGGGGAGAAAAAGAATTCAACTTTGCCCCCTCACAAGGTTCTTAATTCTTTTCTCCTCAAGAGGGTATTTCAAGTTGGAGCTAGAGAGCTAGCAGTATAGTCTGCAATCCCAAAAGCACTAGAAGCTGGTTCCCAGCTAAACTGGAAAGTAGAGCACAGGGCTCAAACTCTCCATCAATAACCTCAGGCAACAGATTCCTCCTAGCTGGTGGAAGTGAGGGAAGGAAGTTATTTCTCACTCTGGCTGCAGCGCAGACTTCAATAATTGTTAACCAGCACAAAACAGTTAGCCCATGGCCAGTGCTTGCAAAAGAGGCAGAGCTCCAGCTGCAGAAGACATTTAGCTGTTTAATCAGCTGCCTGACGTGCTGACAGTATGCTGTCCCTACCTCCACCTTTCTTTCTCTCCTCACCAGCAAACCAGAGATAGGAATCTAGTCAAGATGCTATTCCACATGAATATTTCAGACAGTAACACTACTGCCAGCTGCTTGGAAGTGTTTCAATCCACAAGGCAAGGCAGGGACTATAGTGCAACTGAAAGAATTTTTCATCAGTTTCTCACACTGTTGTGGTATTTGATCATAAAAAAACCTCCCTAGCTACAACTTCTGCATTGTTTAAGACTAGGAGAGATTAGCAAAAAGTTTTTTGCTTATCATGAACCTTACAGGAAAAGAGCTCCAAACCAGGGTGGCCCAAGAATGGAATTGAACAGGCAGGTCCTTACTGAGGTCAGTCCTACCTGCCAGCTGCAAGCTGGGTTTAAACTTTGTGCTTGGTGCTTGTGATTTTCTTCCCAGAATGTAGCACCAGCCACAGCCCCAAGCCCCAGTGCTGCTCAACAGCCTAGATGACACTCCCAAAGTTAAATGCCTGCCACTGGTGAGGAACTCTAGAAGGGCATCACTAAACTCTGCAAAAAAAAATAAAGGTTTGGATTACAAAGGCCCCTAGAAAATTATTGGAAAGTACTTTGTTGAAAGCTGCTAAGATATGAAGACACAAGAGGGTGTGTGCTTTCAGAAGACTCTTCTTGCCTTAGGAAATGCTGCTGCTGCTTTAGCCTAAAGAGATTTACTTTTTAAACACTGCTGAAGAAGTGTCTCTGATCCCAGTCACTACGTGGGCACATGACAGACATCAGTTCTGATCATTTCAGAATTGTCTGTAATTACCAGCTGACGGGCGCTACCGTAGAAGTCAGTATTTATGCTGCCAATACTACTTCCACCAAATGTGAACACTTCCAGGACTTTGTATCCAAAAGAACATCACTTCCAAATTATTTCAAGATGCCTAGCAGCAGATGGATCACAGATTTGCGTCCTAAATGAAAAGTATCACACCAGGGCTGCAGGGGGCACATGGGTAAAGAGAAGCTCATTACTGAGTATGGAAAGTCATGAACACCAAGTACTGCACACTGAATTAAAGCAGTTCTACTCTGCATAAAGATTTTCCAGGCTTCTTTCCATACAGTGATACTTTATCTCTTTCAACAGTTTACTTTAGGGAAGTGAAAGTAAGCGACGGATGTACAGAACCAAATTAAACTTTTACATCAAAACCACCCATGCCTTGACATCCATCCAAAGATCGACCAGTCTCACTAGAATTTATTTGCAGAGAGTGTGCTAGTTAGACTAACACGTGGCACTTTTTCACACTTTTCATTTTTCACTTTTTCACATTTCACATTTTTCACCTATATTTACCAGATTGTTTTCTCAGCTTTCATCTGGAAAAACACAGATATTTGTCCAAAAAACCTCTGCCAGGTTTGTGGTAAAATCCTTTTTTTCAGAGAACTCTTACATTTCCTTCCTTTTCCATATTTCAAAAGCTAAAACATGGCTTCTAGGTGGGTTTTTTCCCCCCTCTTTCAGTCAAACTGATTTTGGCAGATCATGAATCACCAACTAACACCGCAACTCTTATCTTCCTTCATCTTAGGAAAATAAAACCGAAACATATATAAATTGAGGCTCTTTTCCTCTCTTTGCTTTTCATTCTTTTCTTGTATCTGCTAGAAAAGCTCAGTGTGTAGTGATGTCCATGACTACAGTCTGAAGAAACAAGGAAAGAATTAATCATATCCAATTTATGCCTTTATACATACTAAAGATAACAGATACAAATCTAAGGAAAGCCTAGGAGAGTTAAGGTGTTAACTCATACACTGTTAAGCCAAAACCGAACTCCTAGAAGCACTCCTTTGCAATCAAATCTTAAAAAACAAATAAACATATGTATGCCTTGACTTCACCCTCCCCCAGACCAATTCTCAGAATCTCACCAAGAAACATTTCCTGAGGTACTGCAAATAGTATCACCTTTACGCCTGAGCAATTAGATTTACATTTTTTCTAGCCCTTTTTGCCTACGGAATCTTGCATGATTAAAGGTATTTATTACTATCATCTGCAACAGTGGTGAATCCAGAGAGTAACACTGCTTTTGAGTCATTCCCTGAATTCACTATAGAGCCTAAAGACATGCTACAGACATTGGTGTAGGATACAGAGACGGGATCTTCATCTAAGGCTATGGAGGCAAGCCTGTTGACTCCACTTGAGAGTCTACCCTACTTATGCTACTTACAACAGGGTTAAGAAAAGCAGCAAGTTATTAGAATAATTTAGAATTTAGAAGTTTTAAAATGCCTTCCTAGAAGGTGCTTCTAATTTAAGTCCCTAAACATCTACCACAAGTGTTCTGCAGCTTAATGCAGCAGTACTACTCGACTGCCTCCATAACCAACTAATGCCACCATGGTTACTAAGGAGACAAATTCCCAAATATTTTTCTTACTCAGTTTCACTACACAAACCTTTGAATAGACCACCATTTCTTCCCAATACATGTCTTTACTAAAATGGCAACTGATCTTAATGTTAAGTCAGCCTGCAATTACAGTGTTAGACCACATACTCACCTTGCTGCCTCTCAGTGGGCAGCAATGAACACGTGGGGAAGGAAATGAAGATGGAGCTTGCAAAAGAGTGCTTCTGAGAGCACTCTCCAGAAATCTGCTGCTTGGGAACTTCCCAAGCCAGACACTATGTTCTTGTATTGTCCTATAGTACCAACTATATTCCACGAATTTTCCAGCGGCTTTTGTAACCCAAAACTTCTTTTTGCAGAGTTTAGTGATGTCCTTCTGGAGTTCCTCACCATTGCTAGGGCATTTAACCACGCAACACAGCCCTGTACCATCAGCAGACCTAAAGATTTGACTCTTTCCTTACTGAGGTCACTGACAACGATGAACGCTTTTATTGTTGCATACATTAAGTCATATGTCTAGCAATTCCATAAACACAGTTTTGGTTTATTCATTAGGATTTGAATCCTAATGCATGACTATTTTCCCAGAAGCTTGGCTCAATACTGCCTTCTCTACTGAAAGGGGAGATGCGCTATGGAATCTCATGGCAGTAAACACTCACCAAAATTATGGCAGACTAAACATCAGCTGTGAGGATTCAATAACTCCAGTGTTAGCAAAGGCTGTGAAAATGCAAGTTGACTTCTGATGGAAATTTACTTGTAAATTTCCAGACACTTCGTCCCATTGGATAATCTTCATTTTTACCACATTGTGTAGTAACATAATTAAGTTCAAATAAAAACAAATAGATGCTATTTATGTCACAGAAGCTATGTATTTGCCACAGTTTCTCTCTTAAATATGTATATTAAAATAGCTTAGAAAAGGAAATACTAAAAACAAGCAAAGAGTTCATTTGTTTCAGCAATATAGATGCTGATTTAGATTCAGCAGATCAATCTATTACTTAATTCCTCTGTTTGCGTATTTTTGCATTTTTGCATTACACCTAGTGCATGTAACAGTGTTAGAAAACTTTAACTCAGGATTTTCTAGACAGAGAATGAGTGGGTTTTCAAGGTGAAGTTACTGTAAAGTTACCCCAAAATAGAGTTTATATTTGTTGGCTAAATATTTGATATGACTGGTATTAAAATCTGAATGAATGACCAAGTGAAGAAAAAAACTTCAGTCTATTTGGTATGCACAGAAATCCAAAAAATGCAAACAAGGCTCCTCATTAAATAAACTCAGTTACCATGGGATATGGCAGAAGACATTCTCGAGGATCAGAAACTGAAAACAGAGCTTAGGAATGAATCAAATATCATAATGATGGAGGTTAACAGTGGGATTCTGCAAGAAACTTGAAAAGAGATCTAAATAGTAAGATGACAATTTATGCTAATGTTAGTGAATTATTCAGGATAAAAAAACCCCTGAATATAAACAATCTCAAGGGATCTCAGAGGAATGACAGAACAATAAAGGGAAAGAGAAAAGAAGGCACCATGATAAACGCAGAATACACACACTGGGAAAAACAATCCTAACTGTACCTACATAATGGTGGGCTCTGGCACAATTATTAACTCAAAAACAAATGTGGGAATCACCAGGAAAAGACTTTTGAAATCAGCAATTGAATAAGTAAAAGGCAGTTAAAAAGACAACTGGAACTCAAGAAATATTAAGAGAAGGAAAAGAAGCAGAAAAATAGAACGATGCCAGTGCATAAGTTTGTGGCATGCTTTTACCCTCCACACTGCAATTCTAATTATTCCACCACAAAAACAAAGATAAATGAGAACTCAAGGAAAAATATACAGTAGAGAGGAGAAGGTGAAACAAATACAGTTATTTTGTATCTTATTTTATATTCTTACAAGACATGAAGGACATGGCAAAAAGTTACCAGGCATTCAAAGCTCATACTACTTGGACTATGATGCTACCTTCACAGGAAGGTGATAATTATCAAGGCAAGATACGTACATATGGTCAAAAGAAGGCTAGAGAAATAGGAAGTAGGTGGAGTGGCAGTAATTCTATGAGCAAGTTTTTAAGCAGTAATTTGTATTGCTGGATATGTGAGAGTTCCTTGGGCTCACTTGTACACCAGCCCTACACTGCCCCGAAGGACCACCTGATGGGGAGTGCTGCACAGAGAGAGCTACATGCTGGCCCTGCAGAGACACCCATTTGCTTTAAAACAGAGGGGGAAGAGATTATAATGAGGTTGTAAATTCCTCTTTCCTTCACAGTATTACTTGTTCTTTATTTCTTTAGAAGACATGGCAACAGGCAGGGAGAAGTAAGAATTATACAGTGCATCTATTAGATAAGCTAGATAATCACAGAATCATAGAATCAGCCAGGTTGGAAAGGATCTCCGAGATCAAGTCCAACTCTTGATCCACTACCACCATGGTTATTAGACTATGGCACCAAGTACCACATCCAGTCTCATCTTAAAAACCTCCAGGGATGGAGAATCCACCACTTCCCTGGGCAGCCCATTCAAATGGCTGATTACCCTCTCTGTAAAGAATTTCTTCCTAGTATCTAACCTAAACCTCCCCCAGTAGAGCTTAAGGCCATGCCCTCTTGTCTTACTGATAGCTGCCTGGGAGAAGAGACCAACCCCCACCTGGCTACAACCTCCTTTCAGATAGTTGTAGAGAGCGATGAGGTCTCCCCTGAGCCTCCTCTTCTCCAAGCTAAACAACCCCAGCTCCCTCAGCCTCTGCTCATAGGACTTG